>JAZGTK010004988.1:0-23278 GCA_036877625.1 Ambastaia sidthimunki
TATTAGCATTAGGTATGTTCACCTTTTGTATGCATTGTGTTGGCACGGACTCCACAGAATTTTGCTTCCTGTTGTACTTGTAGTAATCGTACTGTGCTTCTCTTAGAGAAACAAATATTAATAAATAAAAACTGCCAAATAAAGAGACTGTGGTTTTATCCAGACAGTAATAGTAGAAGAAATATGACTGCAAAGAGTATGAGTGTATCTGTGTATCATATGCCTGTCCTCCATAAAAATAAAGTACCTGGTGCTAGCAGCCAAGTCAAAGAGAGTGTTTCATCAATCAGCAAGCACACACACAGACTCAGCCTAAATCTAATCAGGGCTGTAATTCATCTGCATTTTAGCTCATTTTTAGCTAATTTGGAGGGACTGGTTGGTAGGAGCTTGCTTGTTTGACATCTTACTCATCTTCAACCCCTCAGGACTGGTGAGTATGCTAATATGCTAGCTCAAAACAATGTTCTTACTCTGTCATATTGAAGGCAGAAATCACGTTTGACATTGTGCCGTTTCCTTCACTGGCAGCTATGAGCCTAATGTCACCCTTTCGAACCCCTTCCATCTCTGAATGAAGTTGATAATTTGGTAGCCTGTAGCTGTGCTGATGTTGCTGTGAGGTGTCTTCAGTATGGATGCAGATTTTAAAATGCAGATTTTATGAGCGCCGGATGTCAGGCTAACATCAGTAGCACTGCGCTACCAGGTGCCAAATGAAAATAAAGAAATAAACCTGTGGGGCTCTGTACTGGCCCATTCTGCAAAGTTCGCATAATCAAGGACGACCTTGTGAATGCCCAGGATGCTAATTCATAGAGTACATTATTAATCTTTGCATGCCACAGCTGAAGGCAAAACAGGGTTAAAATATATCTGACTATCCTTCTCATCTGGGGGCACTTGCATAGTTCAGCAGATCTGCCAGTCGTATAAAGCAACGGCATGGGTTGAATAAGAATGAATGTGAATTTGTGTGTGTGGAAAAGTGGCTGTGTGTGTGTATATGAGTGTGGCTATATGTGTGTGGGTGGTCCTTGATGCAATCATAAATTACGAAATGGAGTCATGATGTCAGTGTCTCCTTATTTGTGGTAATGTGCTAGAGAAGATGTACACTGGGCGCCTGCCAGGCACACCGAGTAAAACTTTAAAACTCACACAGCCCTCCCTCCTCACACATCCTAATGGTGCTTAACTGGGCAGAAAGACAGGAACAAAAAGGACAGGGGAAAAAGGATGAGGGGGAAACAGTTTAGACCAGTTTAAAACAGCAAAAGTCCAAGATGGTCCTAACTGGTTTTTAACGTGCAGTGCTGGTCTGTTATTAACAAAAGATGCTGGTGTCTTAGTCTACTCATGTCTATTAGTTTTTCAGGTCATCTCTATGCTAATGGACTCCTAACAGTTCACAAAATACACTTTTTGCACATAACCACATTTAAATGTTTTCAGTTTTTCTCTTCTGGGAAAACAGAGCAAAAGTAATGATGACTCATCTTGCACTACACCACTTTTTGTCCAATGAAATTCTCTCTGGAATTGAAAATACCATCTACCTCCTACTAACAGTCAAAAACAAACATTTATTTAGTTTGAAATATAGTTTTTTTTTTACATTTATCATTTCACATCAGAAGACATTTATTAATCCCCTGGAGTCATATGGTCTATTTTATTTACCATTGCATGGACTGTTTTGATGGTTAACACTTTTGTCACTTCACAGATGGATTTTTGTACTTAAAATTTTTGCCTGTGTTCAGCTGAAGAAAGTCATATACATCTGGGATGGCATGAGGGTGAGAAATGATGCAAGAATTTTTGGTTATGGAATAGTATTCCTTTAAGGAATACTAACAAAAAAGAAAAGACAGTACAGGGAAGAGAGAAAGTCATGCGTCTGAAAGACCTGCAAAGAGATAATGAGCAGGAAGACGCCATCCCATACGATTTGACTGTCACAGGTTCTCATTAGACATTCGCGATACAGACAAACAGAGCTAATTCATCCGTTCAAAGCGCCCGTGCCTTCCCTTACATCCATTCTGATTAACAAAACCAGAGCTGTAACACCCTCTCAGAGATGATGAGAACCGTTTGTATAAGGAGCGCAGGATGTCTTTAATTACAAATCACATAAGTGGCCGAGTAGTATGACTGATTGAGTTTTAATGATGCACTGTGTGTAATATATATATAACTTTAGTAAAAGACTGGCCAAAAGACAGACCAGTGTCACAGCAAATCAGTTACCTCAGCTAGGTGCACATTTCACACAGACTGGTGCTTATTCATTCAGATTAGTTACAAATAAATTTCCTTATTGTGTGGGGGGTTTAATCTTCTTTTGAATGACATTGCGGTAATGAAATTGAGGAATTATAATGGAATTCTGCTGAGGAAAAGAAAAAAAAATGCCCAGTGACGCATTGAAAGGCTAATGTTGGGTTATGTCATCATGTGACTGACCTGACAAAAGAACTGGGACAAAATTAGTGCCATAACAGAAGCACGATTTATATAAATCAAATCTGATTAAATCAGGTAAGAATTATAATTACACGGCCGCTAATAAGGCTAATACGCGTCCAAACACACACAGATAATAGTGTGTGTGTCTTTGTGTAGGTTTCTTTGTCATTTCTATGGGCTTCTCAAATCAAAATTGCCTGTTTTAATGACCAAACAGGCTACTATCCTCTCAAAGCTCAAGGCAGTAATTAGAAATAAACTCAATCAATGTCTGCTTTTAATTAACCAATGCTGTCTGATTGGCCAGTTCAACAAAAGCTGATTTGCACTAAATGACTCCCAAGTTTTGCTGTTGTTCACGTAATGACTGTATAATTCAAGAAAATCTTGTTTAAAGTCATTATTGAGTGATTAGAGTCAATCAGTGCGCTGAAAAACTGAAGACCCTCAACAAATTCAGAAAGGTCAGTTCCTCTTTTAATGTGGAAACCAAAATTTGGTCTTAAGCTGATTTCAAAAAGCCTGGTTGAATCTCATGAAACCTGTCGAAGCCATTAAAGGAAATTTCACCCCAATATCAAAACGTTTAGGATAAAGCTTATATATAGTACAATTAAGACCTTATTTTTATGATAATGGAGCATGTTTCTTCCCCACATTTTATTACTTTAACGCAAACTTTTAAAGGAAAAGAATTAAGTTAAAGTACTAAGGGGAAAAAGTTAAAGGTCCAGACAATTATGGATAATTATGAAAATATAATAAAGCAAACAAATTTTAATGGTCCTAAAAATAGGCTTTCAAATTAAAATCTATTTACAAAATCATTTATTATTTACACTTTAAAAACACTGGGTTGTTTTTAACCTATGGCTGGGTAAAACATGGACTGAAATACTTGGGTTATTAATTACCCTGTGCTGGGTTGCTGTTACCCAGCCATGGGTTGAAACAAACCAGCATTTTGTGTTGATGCAACCCAGCACAGGGTAATTAATAACCCAACTGTGTGTCCATATATTACCCAGCCATGGGTTAAAAACAGCCCATCTTTTTTTTTTAGAGTTTATTTGTTTGGGATGAGGATATTTATTGTATAAAAATCCTTATCTTGCATCAAGCTAAAATAGGAAAACAATTTAAGACCTAAAATGCATCCGTCTACAGATTCAAGAAAGAACAAATTGGCTGTGAGTTGGTATTTGGGTTGGTATTTACTCAGATCCATCGTGTTTGATCTGACCTGCTGTTATTAGTTATGACTGAGCCTTCTCATCTCAGGAGAGAGTAAATAAATGCAGGAGGTGGCCGATTGTCTTTTAACAAAACATGCGGTCAAATTGATCCAGTTAGGTATTGAAACAGCATGACTGCAGTATCAATCCACTAATCCAGAGCTCTACCAGTCATTACTTCAGCATTAACAACAAAGAAGATGAGTTGGAAAGAGTGTACCATACACACTCTGTACAGAAAACACACCCATGCACAGACCACACACACTTTTTAACACTCAGTTGTATTATGCTGCTTCTGAGGACACAAACATGGCAACATGATGGCAATAAAATGGTTAATAATGAAGTGACAGATGAATGATATTCACCAAAAAGGCCTGCCCAAGAAAAGCATTTTTTTCACCAATCCAAAACTATGATTTGCTTCTGTAAATTAAAATTAGTTCAAATTGATTCAAGCTAAAGAACCATTAAGATTCTGCTACAATAATGTCTAGTGTAAAAAACTGTTTAATGTTGTTGTAATTTGGCATGTTTAACATATTTAATATTGTAACATTTATTATTTTAAAATGCATTCAATTTTACTTGAGACTGCTATAATTTGCTTCCTATTGTAGCATCATTTTAAGCAAGAAAAGCAAATCCACTTCCTTAAGCACAGTTTTAATATTGTGCACAATAGAGGGTTAAACAAGCATCACAGCAGTTTATGGGTATGGCAGCTGTCTCTAAGGACCTGAAGCACTAAGGAAAGCTATCACAGGAAGAAAGAACTTTGGTGGCTGTCCTCAAGTTGGTGTAATGGACTGCCATGTGGCTGCTCAGAGAAGGTTGGTGATTGATGCCATGGTGTTGATGAATGCTAACACACACCCCCTAAGTTAGCGGTGAGATGACGGCTTCTTTGATTAATGAACAATGGGACGTGGATCTCATCAATCTCAGCCTTTTTAGTCACAAAGTAAGTCTCACCCTGTCACCCACGACCCCAACAGCTCACAACTGGTCAACATTGAGCTCTCCTCGTGGCCTGGCAAAGATTGTCTCACTGGGGTTTTGTAAAGATCAAAGCTTCTATTGAAAAAAAATAACAGGAAATGCTACGTTGATCGCTTTGTTGTCCAGTGCATGTCAGTGATTAAATAAACGTCAGAAGAAAATAAATGTCAAATAAACGTCAGCATGAATTTAATTACTTCATTAGCATGTCCATAACAAGAGTGTCAATGATCTTTGTTTCATCCCTGAGTATTACCAAATAAATATTGCCATTAAAAGAGGCGGCATCCAGCTGAAAAAAACAAAGATCGTGCCCTCAATTGAGTGCTCTCCCTCATTCATTTCTTTCTGCAAGTTTCTCTTGATCTTTACCCAGAAATCCTTGCAACAGCTTCTAATGAACAGAGAGGAGAAAAAAAAAAGACTAAATCATTTCAGGCACAGCAAGAGAGAGAACAACAGATTAAAATGGGGCAGAGAAAGAAGAAAATGAAGTGAGAGGTTGAGCGAGAACGATAAAAGGATTGTTTAGAAGAAGAGTTGAGGAGAACAGAATGGTGACATAATGGCAAAAATACGCTGTGTTTCTGCCCTAAGAATGTCACTGCTGTCTGGAAGCTAGAAGGAAAAATAGAAAGGGACAGAGATTGTTGTGATTAAGGACAACACTGGCCCTCAGTCTGACCAAAGCAAGGGAAGATCACACACACACTCAGACGTTTTCACAAACATATTAGCCACACCACATTGCCACAGACCAGGACCACAGGGGGAGCGGAAAGCCTTCACATAGCTTTATCGCCAAGAATTCAGGCGCACGCCCATCCTGAAATCGCACACGGGTGCACCAAAACAGTGTCTTTGATGCATAAGCGTACGCTTATTTGTGCTAAAGTTACATTAGCTCACAATAAAAGTGCACAAACGCATGCATTGTAATCTCAAATGGCACAACGCCTCATGGGCCCAGCTAGCAACAGTTAGCACGGATGACTTCATTGAGACAATTGCCCCAATTAAACGCAAATGTCATAATTATCATACACAAGCAGCGCTGTTAGAGAAACCAAGCGGCTGTTCTCTCTCGATGCTGCCACATCTGTCGAACGCCTGCTTTCTTCTCCCGACTGAACTTTAATAATGAACGGTTCTGAACGTTTTATTTGCTGCGCCCCCTTTGTCTCGACGCTGTCACCAGCCGTCAGAGGCAGGAGGGCTTTGATCGCAGACCTTGGCGTATTCGTCAGCCGTTGAATGGTTGAATAGCTTCTGCCGGGACGTAGCAGAGAGTCTGGAGCTTTCAGACGGGAAGGGCGAAGTGGAGGAGAGCGGAACTCATTCAACGGGGGGCGTTTCAACGGCGTAACGCTCATTCAGATCCATTCAGAAAAGCACAAAGGATCAGGAAAGGCAAACAGGGAGCGAGCGAGTCAGTATTCATAGAGGAAAGATTAGATCAAGATTGCAACACAAAGTGACATGGGCATAGTCTATGACGCCGTTGTTTTCACAAAGAAATTTCTCTTTCTATTTGGTGATGAATAGAGGAGACAGGCAGCAAAATGTAAGGAAAATGGCCCCTGAGTGTTAAGTTACAACACAACTTGTCAATACAAATATAACTGATTTTTTATATGATTCACGTTGATATGCTTTAACAAAACCTACAAGTGTGTTTAAGTGCCATGTTTAAAAAACAAGAAAAATTTATATTTTTAGTATTTGTGATAATTCAATACACATTTGTGCTCAGATTTACTACGTCACTAAGATTTTCTGATGATTCCAACTCAATCGATCACATTTCAATCTAGTCGTAAACAGTTGCAGGAGGTTACAGGTAAAAGTCACAAAAGTAACTCTACCATCTTCTCAAAACTCTAACCCTAATGTAAGATTGTGATATGTGGAGAAGGCTGGTCTTGGACCAGTAAAAAACTACAGTGTTTCCATAACAGGTCAGCCAACTGACCAGAGCAACTGACTCTTCATCATTTTACATCTTTTGAATGAAAAACAGAGACGCTGGCAGCTGGCAGGTCATCACTCCTGCAATCCATCAGAGTGCTCGTAAAGCAGCCTGTGGTGTCGACACCAATGCATGTTATTCTCCATTCTGATACAAAATGAAAAATGAATGAAGACATAAACTGTCAGCCAGATAACTGCAAATTATGTGGAATGGGAAAGAGCGGGGAAGAATGTAATACATTGCACTCTTTTCCTCATAATACAAAATATGTTTATGGGCTGTCATTTTTCAGTGTTAGCATTCAGTGTAATATTACAACCTTTAGGAAATGTGTAAAGAATGTTTCCTGACAGTGCGGTGAGACGGGTGATTCGTGAATAATGTTTGAGACATGTGATCAGCATTGGTTGTTTGCTTTGCCTTCAAATGACACGAACAGCAGGAGGCCGTGTTTACCCAGAGTTCAGTGTGGTTTCTCTTCATCAGATAGCTGTAAACAGCGGCGCTAACTGGCTTACATTCATTTTAGCAGATTTGATGGTGGACTTCACTGACCTTCACAGTCATTAATGAGGTAAACATACACAATAGCCTCTGACTGGCTCTCTAGCACACAGAGGAAAGTGCTGGCCCATGAGATATTGACATGATGGGAGTTTTCAGGAGAAATGACGTGGGCAACAGCTCTGGTGACCCGTGAGGGTGAAATGTGTTAATGGGGCCTTGCCGGTGTGATGTGCAATGACCCTATAGACATCCAGCTGCCCTTTAGACCAAGTGTCTGTGAAGAGAAGCTCTTTTAAAGGTCAGGATTAGACTAAAGGCAGTACGCTGTTGCAACTTACTGTATGGATCACAGATGTTGGCCTAAAAGGTCCTAGAATTGATTAGAATTGATTAGAAAAAGGTGAATACACAAACAGCTTTCTGAAAAAGGGTTTAAATCAGCCTATGGAGGTTTGTTGGTTTTAGTGACTTTTGGGCACTAATAAAGCTTTTAAACTAGCTGACCGACCAGTTAAACCAGTTAGTCAGCTTAGCTGTTTAGTTTTTAATTTATTTTTTTTCTGCAGGAAACACCAAAGTTTATAAGCTGAGCTGGACTCAAAGAAACTAAGAGTTACTATTAATACCTACAAGCTATTAATTCCTGGCTCACTGTACTGTAGATACACAACACAAAAGGATTTGAAAAGTCTTTCGAGACAAAGACCACACTAAACAACTGAACACTGCTGCCTAATCTACAACCTTTCAGATGGTCATAAAATGCCTGGGTTCCTGTTTGGCTATGATATGTAAATACTCCCTCATGAAATGACATTTACGTGGCATAGTAACATCATCGGTTTAGATAAAAGGCACTTCCTGATGAATATCAAAGATTTCTAACCTTTGTTCATCAGCTGAGGCAGGGCAACAGTTTTTCTGATTCTGTTAATGCCAGGATCGTGACAGAACTAGATCAGTGCAAAAGGTGATTTCCCCATGTGCAGATACAAAACCAGAGATGCAGAGACAGACAGACAAACAAAAGGAGAGGCAAACATTTATCAAAAAGAGGAACAAACTCTGCATGAAGAACGCAGACTTGCCGTTTCTCAAAAGTCTTCTCGAAACTTTTCTGATGTGATGCAATTCTTCTGTTCACTGATGATGTAATATTCGTATTAGACAAATTTACAATAGGAATGTCAAGTTAAAGACTGACAAACAGCCTTGCGCAAACATCACTGCTGCTACTGGATGTTGTTGGGAAATAAATCAACAGACATTTCAGCAGTCAATTCATCATGAGGTTTAGAGTTCTCTCCAGTGAGAGCAAACTGAGTTAAAGTGGCTAAAGGAAGCGCTGCTGGCAGAGCTCCTGCCTTTTAAATACGAGGCTGAAAAATATTCTGAGCTCAAGGATGCAGCCGTAGATTTGCTTGACCTTGACATTTTCTGGAAGAACGAGGGGAGAGCGCTGACAGCGAGAAGATACTGAGTAAGAGTGACTCTGGAGCTAGACCTCCCTGGAAGAAGAGGTTATCGCAAATGACACTTGACCAGAAGAAGGTCAAGCTGTGTCAGTCATCTCACATGCCATGCAACAAGTCTGACTCCATCCTTGAGTATGACAAATAAATGAGTTCTATTATACAGTTTAAACTGAGGAGATTGTGGAGCTACAACCTCCCACTTTTTTCATGACGATTTTTGAATCAACTTTGTGTGTTAACATTTCTGTTAAAAAAACATAGTTCTGTGTCCCTAACCACTAACTACCCCTGATATCAACAGTTTGATAAAATGTCAAATGTTGTTGAGATCCCAACCCTACTTGGGAAAAATCAAAGGTCAAAACTGTTATCTTACACACTATAGCATCCACGTTTTAAGTAGGAGAAGAGAGACAGAGAAAGAGAGACACAGAAGAATGTAATACAACAACAGAGAATCAGAATCTGAGGTCAGAAGGAGAGACTTCCAAAGAATGAAGGGAAAAGATGTTCCAAAGCAATGTAGCTGTACTTCTGGATTATATAGTTGGCATGCAAGACCAACCTGCCTGGCCCTTGTGAGAGCTGATCATGTTCTCACATTCTCTGCCGGTTTGCTCTTCTGATCTACAAACCATACCTGAGGCTATGGAAACAGTCCTGCCAAGAATCTACATAGGCCAACCGAAAGGCCCTAGGAGACGCAGTTAAGCCAAGCATGAAGAAGAGCCCTACAGGGGGCTGAGGAGATGAGAGGAAAGGAGAAGAGAGAGGAACAGGCCTCTATAGAGAAAGAGACATTGACTATCAGACAGGACAAGCCTGGTTAGGCACATCCTGCTTACCGTAGAAAAGAGGCATTCGGGGCCCGGCAGGCTGGTGGAGCGGAAAGGCCCGTAAGGGAAGCTACGGAAAAACTGATAGGAAGATAAAACGTACAAAGGGGTTGACTAGTCACGAACAGATGTGAAAACTGACTTGTGCGAAGGCTCATAGATGAGAGTGACTTATTCTAGCAGGCTTCTGAGACACAGGCACTACCCTTGAGAAGTGTATTAAAGACTCACAGGCAAATATACTGTAATACTGCTCTGCTAGATAACTCCAGCACATCTAAGAAATAAACAGCAAAATTCATCGAAAACGACAGAGCCAGAGAGTCATATGCCAAAAAAAGAGAGAGTATAAACAAGATGAATGAAATACAGAACAGCAACCTTCTCTGAGGTTTTGTGGAGAAAGCCACAGGTACATGATGATGTATTTGCAGTCCTCTTGAGGAGAAGGCCAATTTCAATAACAGCACAAGGCCTGCAAGGCACGGAGAACGGCCCTTGTCCCTGCAGGCCATTGGTTTAAAGCCAGACCGCAGCTGGGCCAGTAAGTGCCTCATTTAGAGAGACTGAGTCAGGGAGATGGGCTTGACTGAGCCAGGAGAAGATTACTAGCCCTTGCCCCCGGATAAGTGCCTGCTGCTGCCCAATTTTGATCCAAACACAGAGGAAATGGCAGCTGGGTCTGTTATCTTTTACATTACCAGCTCTAGTTACTGTTTCAACCAGCCAAAAAAAACAAATCAATTTATAAAATAGAACCCCATGCTATACTATAAAGGTGCTGGATATAAACTGAAAGGTATATTGCTGTCTCTAGCATTTTCTTTTTTGCCTCCATGCAGACAGCAAGTGTTTATTTTGTAGCGTCTTTGAGAATCACAATGAAAACACCTTTAGGAAAAGGCACCCATCTGCTTTGAGAAAGGATCCTTTGGGAAACTACAGAGAGTGGGCATTGGCATTTCACACGTATGAAAACAAATGCTGGCGCATATTATCATATCAATACGCCTGCCACTCAGGCAAACTATATGGGTCAGACCCTGGAGGGCTTCCGGTCACCTCATTTCCAAGCAGAATACACGTGCTTCCATTTCCTAAACGCTACACTGTGGCTAACAGATGCAGACGGCCACGAACGCACCCAAATGGTGTGCTCAACACTCCTGGCTTTTAATCAAAACCAAAGAGACCATATGGGCAGTTACTGTCAAGGGAAAGCAATAAACAGCCGCAAATATCCTGCTCTCATCATGCTGTGAGATGTAAGTATGAGTTCTGGCATTCCCACCTGAGGCGATACTCATTTATTGCTTTATTTATTAAAAGAGAAAGAAACCATTTAGCTTCTGAATTAAACACACTTAACACAGAAACATCATTCTAGACTGTAAATGTCAATCCTTGGTAGTAACTCTGTATGAAGGCGTTTTCTTCAACTATAGGCACTTTTGGTCCTGTGGACTTTTACAAAATGAACTCTTCTGAAACACTTTTTACACTCTCCTTTATTTCATTTCTCCATTAACAATGTCCAACTCTGTACATGTATCAGAGCAAGGGTCTGTCATTTTTCTTTTTGTTTGAAAGGTTTGCCCCTTGGTCTGATTCACTACAGTCTTGCTAACTATGTTTTTATAAGAATAATAAAAATATATATTTTTATAGACCTTTGTGATCTGGATATTTATTTAGTGGACAGAACCTGCAGTGATTTTGATGAGTCATATTTTAAGCATGTTAAAAATGTTTTCTTGTTACCATGTACAGTAACTTTTGATAAAACTTTCTTAGTGACAAAATGGTTGGTTGTGATGAAAATGGCCCCACAGTCATAATTTGTGTTAGTTAACAATATTGATAAATCATTTTTACGTAATCAATATTAAAGTTGAATGTCATGATTATTTTATTCCGCTTTGATTTCACAATTTTTTATTTCATATTTACATAATGGATTTCCATGTTTCGAAACTGAAAGTCTGGGACAAACAATAACAATATAAAAGGCATTTAAAAATTAGCAAAAATAAACAAAGATATAGTAAACCATTTTAATGTGACCTTCATATAGCAAAGAACAAAATACAGATCATCTTCTGGCACATGACATTTTCATACAAACACCCATTATTGTGATTTGATAAAAAACATGTTTTCTGAAGGTTCAACCACCAAAGTACTTCTAAGTCTGACCTTTAGACACAAAGTATATCCCTAAATCTGAGATAACTTTAAAAACTGACTTAAGCCAATTCAGAAGATCATCTACTGTGTTACTCATTTAGCAGAAGGGAAGTATGACTCAATATGTCTTTTTCCATCAAACCATTAACCTCCTACCTTGCAACATTCCCACTCAACGGTAGGTCACGCTGACATTTTGATTAACACAACTACAATTTTCAAAATGTCTTTGCAATATTTCCCAGAAGACGGCTGGGGTTGCATGGGATGAGTTCCGACATTATTTGTTGATATTAAAATTGATCTCTTGCAGATTGCAGAGAGCTACGCAGCAGCAGAGTCAGATGAGCATAAAACACGAGGGAGGTTTTTCTCATATGAAAGGAAGTCTCAGAGGAAGTGAATTTGCATGGGTTCGACAGATGTTGGGGCCTAGATGTTAGTGTTAAATGATGAAAAGAAAACAGAAGCAAAAGCATCTGGAAAAAAATCTGTCATTTGAACTGATGATGTGTTAGGATAACACTACTGTATATACTGTATGTGTATTAGAATTATTAGTATTTATCTGGACAAAATCTTCTTCCTTAACATAATGAGCCAGACTTTCCTGTAAGTCAGCAGGGAACTAAACTTGGTTGTTGACTGGTAAAACAGTTAAAATTGTATTAACAAACATTGGCTGTTATCAGACATTACAGGGGTTTTTACATTCCGCTTTACCCTGTTTTACTGTCCTTTTCAACCTGGGTTAAGCAATTTTGCATGCTTGTAAAATTATCCGGTGCTACATGTAACAGTTAGTAGTTTAAAAACAGACAACCAATCATAAACGAAACCTCATTAAATATGTATGCCTTCCTCATTAAATATGCATGTGCCTTGTTAAGTTGCAGAAACTTTCATACACTGTTTAGTTACAGAATTAGAGAGATAAATGAAAATGTCAGATGGTGACAGCAAATGTATTAACTAGAATAAGGAATTCAATTCAGTTTTATTTATGTACCACATTTATATGCAGGTTTCACACATTTTAAAACAGCTTAACAAAGAAAACATTTCAGTACAATGTGTTCAATTTTCAGCTACATGTTTCTATTGAGCATCTATTTAAAGCTTTAATATAAATTACGATAATTATGATTAAATATATGTCTTTAATTGAGAAAAGTGAGCAAATATGTGAATGTGGCAAAATAAACTTCATGTTTTAGTAAAAAAAAGTTACGCTGATAAAGTTTTTTATATGGAGCCCTACAACAGATAACATGGCTCACACAGAGATCTGATCTCACTATCATCGAGCTTAAATCCATATAAAAAAAGTAACAGTACTATGAACAAAATCTGTTATAGAGGCAATGTGCTAAAATGAATGTGCTAAAAACGTGGTTACAATTTTTAAGTTTGATTTACTTTATTGAAATTGATTAATAAAATCTATTTCTGCCATTATTTTTAAAAACATCTCAACAGCATTTTTTTAAGTGACTACAAATTTTTCAAAAGCACGTTTGAGATGTCATCTTTGTCTCAACTGGACTGTAGTTTTATAACATTTGTTGAACACTATACAATAATGTTTGCCCATATTATTATTATTGAAAGCTATTATAAATATTACTGGTGCAACTTAAAGAACACCACCATCAAATATTATCCCCACTTTATTTAACTCATTCATTTATCTTGATGTCATTTATCTGCCACTGTAAGGGTCTCTCTCACCCATTTACACTTCTGACTTACTTGCAATGGTTACTCTAGTTTTGCACAGCCTAAAAAAATGCAAATAGGATTTGTGTATGATGTGATCTGGCTGACGATGTCATCTGAGGTCTATTCTGGTCACTTATTTGTGTGCAAACACTGAGTGGCTCTGTGCAGAGTTTAGCCACGTACAGTCACAGATGGAGGGAGTCTGAAAATACACACCAGTGAAGGCAGGACATGACACCAAGGTGCACATTAAATGAAGTGAATTAAATTAGTGCTCAGAGACAAGGGCATTAATGCTAGGCAAGGTCAGAGTGCACTTACATCTTCCCTGTAAGTGCATCATGAATCTTTTATTTCTGATCTTTAAAATGGTCTGACTCTTAATACATTATAATTACATAGTAATTACATGCAATAACTTGTAATAGCATGTAATTACAAACCATTGTAATGGGTTAAAGTGTAATTAAAGGTGTCTACCTTTGTAAATTTCTCTCTGTAGATTTTTGAGACGAAGTTGGGCTATAGTCTGTACAATTTTCGAATCGGAGGCGGACGGAAGAATTCTGGTAATCTAAGCAAACATAGTGGCAGATCTGCATCAATCCACCTAAAATTGACACCCGTGTCAGAGTGGAAAGTCCAATTCAACGGGCCTGTTTATTCCCTGCACCTGCGCTATGTATTACTCTACCTGGTGTGAGGCCACCTGGCTGTGGGTCAACAGCCAGAAGATATTCATCTGTAAACAGGATTGGGAGAGAATGTAATTTCAGGCCAATGATGCTTCCATATGCTCCACCATGAACACTGCCTCTAGTTTCATTAAATTTCGATGAAGTATCATTTCTCCAAGAATAAACGCAACCCCCTGTCCTTCTGTATGTGCCAGGCTATGAGCATGATTGCATGTTTTATTCTTGTAGAGAAAGTCTGGGAATTCCAGATGCTGTTCAGATAAGACATTATTGTCCCTATATACTTCCCTATGGGAAGTATTTAATTAAAATTTCTCTCTCTCTCTCTCTCTCTCTCTCTCTGCTGTAATTTATTACTATGATCAATGAAAAGAGCACTGTAATCTTGTGCATAGTAACACACTGAGCTCATAGAATATGAGAATATGATAAAATATCTGACATGTGTTGCAAGTACGACTGCAAATGAGAAGGGAAGTAAATTATTAATTAGAGGGTTTGCAGATGTGCTGACACAAGTCTGCTCTGTCATACCATTTAAACAGGGGTCCTAAATTAAGATTTATTAAAGTGCTGAGGTGTAGCACAGCACAATAGATCAGAGGACGCTTGTTTAAGGAGAGTTTAGGACATGAGAATACTTTAGGTTGAATTTGCCCATTTTTGACCTTTTATGATTTTACTTTTTGGTTGATACAATCCTATTGTTTCACCTCCTTAGTTTGGAACTTGAATTGTATCGCTGCTCAAGCTTTTGTCTAAATAATCAATCGATCATTATTATTACTGAGGTATATTAAACTGTAAAAATAATTCTAATTTTACGGCAGTAAAAACTCTAAAAAAAAATTTACAGTAGTTTACTGTTATTCTAAATTAGATTCAAAACTCTGTAAAATTAAACAATACATTTTAAGTATTATGGCATTAATGACATAAAACATTTTTCTGTTCTTTTAAATTACGTACAAATTTATGTAAATTTACAACAAAAATCTTTAATTACATATGTAGCTCATTATATTAAAAGTTCATGTCCATATTAACAACAATGTAACATTTTTCTTTGTAATTTTGAAGTAAATATTATTAGTTTTATGTGTATTTTTACAGTTAAACTATGTCATTCTAGATACAAATTTAGCATTTTTTTTTTTACATAAATACTTTGGACTTTTGATGCTTTGCTCTCCAGATTGAAACTTTGAGGCTTGTTGTGCCTCTGGCAACACACCTCATCAGTGATGTCACAGTAAGTAAAAGCATGTGCCAATAATTTGAATCATTGCAATACAGTACTTTTAATGTAATATTTGTACTGTATTTCCGCTGTTCTAGTAGATAATTACTGTATTTTAATACAATCACCCTGAGGAATAATGTCTGTATGTCTGTAAAGTCTGTATGCATTAGACTTAAAAAGTGAATGAAAACAATGTCTGAGTCATCATGTGACCTTGGGTCAGTTGTTTTTCACAAAACACTGACCTGATCCATACTAAAAACATCAGCCCAAAGAGAGACTTCCTTCTAAAAATGTGGCCAGTATGAACAGCTGCTACGAGAGACTGAAAATAACCACTATTAAGCGGTGAGGATGCAACGTCCCTCGGGACCAGAGACAAAATCAATATCATCTGAAATAGAAATCAATCTCAGGAAAGCGTGTCAGTGATTTACTGCCTCCACTAAGACCCGCGTCTGACAGCTCAGCCATTCCTCAGACGTCACTCTACTGTCCTGCTAAAGTTCAAGTTTCTACAGACTCTTCAGGTAATACCAGTAATCATCTGCAAAGAGATGCTGAGGAGCACCACACACTCCTTACAAGAAGGATGCTTTCCACAAGGTACAATGATCTCACAAAAAATGCATATTTTGCTTCAGATAACTATGTCAAAACTTTGATGAATTATAAGCTGCAAAATGATGTCGGTAATTACACAACCTCTCACTACACTGCAGTTTCAGCTTCCGCCTATACATACAAAATCATGTAAATGATATTCACCTACAGACTTTTATGTAAATCGAGAAAACTAAATTGCAAAGAGATATGCATATTCCTCAAAAAGAAAACAACTGCCAGACCGATGATCATTATACATATTTATATCATTCAAAGCAAGCATTAAAATTACATTTAGGCCCAGATCTCCCACTTACAAAAAGCTGCATCCTCGTGTAAAACGTATTATATGATGTTATGACAGGATATGATGGATATGGAAATTATGTTATGACAGATTATGAAAACATACTTCTGAACCTTTCTTCATAACACAATGTTCCTTATTATTGTGGTTTCTTGTTTATAAAATGGAGAAAATTACGTCTTATTTTGAAATAAGCAAACAGAATAAATTATACTTACTTTTGACATGTTTATTCATTGCAACTTGTTGATATATGAGGGCAGTAACTGCTTTATTGCATTTTTCAGAATATATTTGCCCCTGTGACTTGTTTTACAGTTTTTTGTGGTGAATAATGTTTGCTATGAATATATGATCTTTCACGCATGTTAGATATTTCACAATAGGCATATAGAAGCACACAGATGGTGTGTGGACTATGCCAGTAGGGCTCTTTAGCAATTACTCTACTCAGGTGGCAAGAAAACGTTTCAAAGTACAGTTTAAACGTTTCTTAGTACGTTGCTCCTTTAAGAGACCGAATTAGCCTATTTCAAAATGAGGACAGGAAGAGTGGCAGAACAAGACTGTAAACTGATTAATAACTGGTCACAGTTTTTAGCCTGTCCGTCATGACATATGAACATACATTACTAGACTTGCAGAACTGATGGTGTCTAAGGTCATATAGTCCAAGCGCTGTTCTGTGCTCACTTAAGGCTTAAAGGGAACAATTTAAAATGTACTTTTAGTCATTTACTCTCCATAATGTCATTTTAAAATCATGACTTTCAGACAAAAGTAGAAATTAGTTTTTAATTTTGATGGAAAATTTATTTCAATGCCGTTTTTCCCGACAGTATATCTAGTTAAATGCTAAACATCTACAATGTTTTCAAAGCTCCTGTTCTGTGCAAATTAAATAAACGTTACTGTCTTCCTTTTTGCCATCCCACTTCAATGAAGATTTCATTTCATAGTCATGAATAAAAGAGAATAATCTTATCAGGGATTGGGGCATAAAACAATTAAAAATAAAATAGAATCTCTATAGCTTTGATTTGCGGTTTGTGTTGGCTTCTTTAGCTCTGAAACTCTTTTGAAAATGAACACGTGTGAGTATTCCACTTGATTTAATATCAACACAAATGCTGTATAATAGCTTTGTCTACAAAGATAAAGAAGTAGTAATACATATCACCGCAAACACACACACACACACACACACACAGATTCTGAGCTCCCTGTTGGTTCATGGTGACTCATCTAATTAAAAGCTACAGTGTCTAAATTAAAGTGTGTCGTTGGAGGAAAAGAATCGAATGTCTTCCTCTGTAGATCTTATTCTATTTATCCGCATGCTTATTCTATTATCCGTTGCTTCTACTGCACATGTAACTAAGACATCTGTCACTTTAAAAAACATATATAGCGATTATACTGTAAGGGATAAAGCTTATTATAAAGATAGTTTGCATCAGTGCTAAATCAGAGTCTGTTGAGCCAGGTGCTCTGTTCCAAAACCTTGTGAGCTGCCTATAAAGGTAACATGGCAATTAGTAATGCTGCCTTACAAGGTAGCAGGCAGCAGGACTAACTAGGAGCTAACTAGGTTTTGGAACAGAGCTTTATAAAAAACAGAGTGGCTGGTTTTGAGCTTTTGTTTCTTCGGACAGGATCTTTTTGTAGCCTGAGAGAGAAGGATTGAGGAATAAGCCAATGCTTCTCTCTTGGCTGGCATTTCATTGAAGGCAAAAAAGGAGGATCTTCAAGCCTCATTCTGGATTAGGAACCTTAAAGAGAAAGTTCCACCATAATTTGTCATCATCTGCCTACCACATAGTAAATAACAACTTACATTCTTAAGTCTCAAGTTCTTTTTGAAGGCACATGAGGGTGAGAACATGCCAGAATTTTCATTTTTATTTAGATAAACTATTCCTTCAAGGCCACAGGGTAAGATTTTACTGACACCGC
This sequence comes from Ambastaia sidthimunki, assembly GCA_036877625.1. Lineage (NCBI taxonomy): Eukaryota > Metazoa > Chordata > Actinopteri > Cypriniformes > Botiidae > Ambastaia > Ambastaia sidthimunki. The sequence continues at coordinate 18,225 of JAZGTK010004988.1, forward strand.
AGTTCTGAAAAAGACCAACAGGACTGCTGTGATCCAATGGGAGAGGAAGATCTATGAATGAGAACTTCAAAATTGTCCCTGTGGGTTTACAATGTTGTATCCATTGGAGGGCAGAAGGAAAAACAAAAGAATCTACACCCTCCTGTGGTTGCTACAGTGTTTATGGTTGACTCGGTTTTATTCCACTGAATGTGTCATTTAATGTAACATGCTGTGCTCTGTAGGATAGTAATTATTACATATTTAAAATAATTAATAAGAATAATGTTTTATTGTTTTGTATAATCCATATCTCTCTGTGTGTGTTTCTGGGTGTGCAATCATCGTTTTGTGTGCATTTGTGTGTTTGGATGGTGTTTCTTTGCCATAAATTGGGGACAAAACTGTCCCCAGCATTTGTCCAAAGCACCCAAAAAGTTCCACCTCAAAAATTACAAAAACAATTTCCTCATTTAGATGCAGCAGGATCAGCTAGGTGCTGTGCTGTACTGTACTGTATGTTGTATGTATGAACTGCTTATAGTGCTGTTTATTTGCACCCACTGTCTGTATTTTTTAACTGTCTGCATAACATATTTTTGAATCAGGTAATGATGAATAGCTAGTTATGCCATGTAATCAAATATCTCATTGAAATATCTCATTATTTGTATTTAAATTGTGTTTTAACAGCAAGCTTCAGGAGGGTGGTAACAGCATGTCGTTTATTGCACCAGGCAAATATCGATGCATTTTTGTTAATAAGTCGCAATCTACAAGTTTAATTGATTAGTACTGAAATATTGACAATGGTTTCATTTCATGCCGTAGCACTACATAAACGTATTTAGCGGACGGTTTAACTGGATTGTGCATGGAACGTTTAATGACTTTGCTACTTTCCTAGCTGTCAGTTGTTGCAGAAAAATAGATTAAAGTCTCTATTTTATGTGGTGTCTCACTGCATCTGTGTTGAGTCTCTGTTTTTTTTTTCCTTTTCATGCACTAGTGTTTCTCTCTCTCTCTCTAGCCCTCACTTTAAAGCAACGATTGGATTTTTATTTGGAGTGGTTAGGCCTCCCTCAGTCCCTTTAATATGGACAAATGGGTCTCATTATCCTCTCTGTGGCCAATCCTGCAATGGGGAACCTAAAGAAAAAGAATCAAGAGTCTTTGCTTTCCATCTTTTACTCTGAATCCTTTCCACTCCATTCCCAGTCTGTTCACTTTTTTCCTTACGTTCTTGTATTCACTCTGGAAAACAGCAGTGAGAATACGGACATGCACACTTCAATTTAGTTGGCATGAATAAACAATGGGGTTTCCATGTGCTGGATAAATTTCCCATGGCGACAAGCTCTCGCACACACTGGCCCAAAAACATACTCGCACACCTGCACAGTCTGTACATTTCAAGAATCAGGTTATAAAAACACACGCTCCCACATGAGGTAATACATGTAGTCTCAAACGTATTGTATTTTGAATGTAATGGGATCATTCTTCACGCACACGCATCTGCATAACTCACTTTAGCTCACAAACTCTTTTGTTTGCGCTTGTGCATTCTCCATTACAGTTTGTTAACTGTATTAAAAAAAAGGTTGCATGTTTGTCTGTGTTTGAGATTATGACACGCATAAATAAAAGGTCAAACAAGCCTTTGAGAGCGATGAGCAAATGAATTGGCCCCACGTATCTACGTCAGTCATTTGAATGTAGTCACTTGCATAATGAGAATTTTATCTCGGCGAGCTCAAGGGCTTGACTGAATGAGAGCAGAGTGTAATTAATGAGAGCAGAGATACCCGTGTGTGTATGTGCGTCACGCACATTCCGTTAGGTCTTGAGGGACCACTGGCTTCATGTATTGTGGTTTGGGTAACATGTAGCCATCGTTCAGAAAGTATCTTTAGTTGCATGCACATGCAAGCAAAAACTTGCAAACAAAATGTCTCTTTAAAGCACAAACAATGGCATGTTTAATGGTGTTCCTTTAGCTCAATTGGTAGAGCACTGCTAGTTAGCAGCGCAAAGGTTGTGGTTAGATTCCCAGGGAACACATTTACTGATAAAGTATATATTTTGAATTTGCGGTAAGTTGCTTTGGATAACAGCTTCTGCCACATATGTAAATGATTTTTCAATTTTATAGTCCATGACACAGCCACGTGTGATATCTTGCCTTTCAAACAGGTCTCCAAACCATAAGAGGCCTGATTGTTTTAAATTGGAGCCCCAGATGCTTGTGAGAGTCTTAATGGAACGTCACGATACCGCTGTGAAATGGGTATTCAGGAAATAATAATGTAATTTTACTGTAATCTCTGAGTGTTTGTATCAATGCATGTTTGTGTTTACCCAATGCATTTAATTCTCAATGGGAAACCCCATCTGCTGTAAGGTCTTTTCATGCATATTTGGGCATGGCTCTTTGATAGTGAATCGGTACACGGAAGCCTCCACTAGAGTGGCTGGTGCAGAATCTCATCTGTTTTTGTTTTGGGTCTTTAACGCCGTGGTGGGCCTGCTGGGACTCCCCTAATCAGCGGCACAGCTGCAGTTTATGATTAATGAAGCAGTGCACATCGCAAACGAGTCTGTCTATTATGGATGGCATCAAACCCTCAAAATAGATGTTATGGACGGCTTGCGAAAATAACGTTTTGCCCTTTATTTTGTCTTAGAAATTGTCAAAGGTGCCCAAATGTGTGCAAAAGTTCCAAAGGTATCCAAGTATCCAAAAGTGTCCTGCTTGAAACAAGATATCGGCAGATATCAAATATAGTTTTATATCTGAACAATAGTCATTTCAAAAGTAATACAAAAGTTGTTGAATGAGAAATCGTAACGAAATGTGAAAAACTGAGAGGTTCCTGACCAAAATGATCAGCCAGTCTTTGTGGCTTGTCTCTAGGTTTTCTCTGTTATGCAAGTCTATGGATTATTTGTAGCTTATTTTATCAACTACCATCTGATTGTTTAGGAAAATAATGGCACTCATCTCCTTAAAAAACTTTTTTTTGTCAGTCTGAGGTATCATTCATCCTCATAACAAACAGTGTGGGGATTATTTGCAAAGTTTAATGCTTAGGGTAAAGTGATTTTAAAAATTCGTACCCTTAGTATGAGCTATAGTGCTACTTAACAACAGAATAGTCATTTTAGTAAATTGGCATACATTAAGAATAAAAATCTTTCTTTTTTCTTCTTTCTTTTCTGTAGGTGTTAAAGTAGTGAAAGCACACAATGCACATTGTTTAGTGTGAATAGAATCAGCTCCCATCCCAGTGCACATGCCTTCAACCTGAAGGACAGCAGCCGGGCCCACTGCGAATCAGCGCCCAATCAGATCCCCAAGACACCATACCAGCAGCCAATCAGGGCCCTGGCACAGCAGGCAGCCTGAAAGAGCAGCGCCGGTGGGATGTCACACCGCAACAAAAGCTTAGCCATATCTCTCAGCGGTGTACAAAGGCTGAGCTCTGGAACCACCACAAAAACATTGTTTAAAGCACACCGGGGACCAATGTTTTTTTTTTTCTGAGCTGTCCATCTTCTATCTTTCCCTCTCATTATTGTAAGCAGATCAATTGTCAGGTAAAGGTTGTTTTGTGGCGCAGCAGTACACTTTGGTTCTTTGCTTTGTACTAATTAGATTCACTCTGTGAGAAGAGGAAGAAGGAAAAAGAAGTATTTATTGTTTTCCCTCGCTCCCGTGGGTTTCTTCTGTTAATACAAAAGTGTATGACTCAATAAACACATATACTTAGCTTAGGATTCTGTAATCTTTCAATCAAAATATTGATTCTAACATATATTACTTGTATGTATTTTGTCCTGTGTGTATTGTATTTTGATACCATATATTGTGCAGAATTTTTATTCACTATTTTTTCAACTTTTTTAAATTAATTTATCTTATATGTTATGTAAAGCTGCTTTGAAGCAATGTAAAAGGCGCTATATAAATAAAACTGAATTGAATAAAGAACAAAAACTGCAAAGAAATGAGGCCCCCCAAACTCGCTCAGAGGAAAAAATGTTTCTGCATTAGCGGTCACAAAGTCAGTTCGAAGGAGCCGAATTATGACCTTTTGTGAAGTGTGACAGCTTGACTTTCTGTGCAGTTAAGCTAAAATACAACCTGGACTTTACTTAGACCAAAATCATTCATTCATACCTGCAAGCTCCTAATACAATTTCTATACATTCATATTTTAATGAAGATTGCCTTCTCACATATTTAAAGGGTTCATACTTTAAAAAAAGAAAAAGTTTCAGATTTAAGTTTTAAAAATATTAAACTTTGCAGATATATTTATACATCTAAAATATTAAAATAATATAAATATAAAATACTGTATATATAGACATATAGATATATCACATTCAGATAGCTAGTGATAAACAACACTATTCACCTGTTCTATACATGTCAATGTAACAGTGTATGTCTGTGTATGGGGTTGCCAAGTTTTGCCTACATTGTGGGGACCAAATGTCACATGAGGAAATGGCTTGATAAACATACAATATAATGCCTTCATGACTTCTTGTGAGATGATTTGGGGGTAGGTGTAAGGTTATATGATAAATGAGAGAATATCATTGGCCTCACTAAGTCAATAAAAATTCCCCACCATGACAAAAAAATAAAGCGTGTGGGTTGCCAAGCTGAAGGTGACAGACAGGCATTTAGCAACCTCTCCTCTACTGTACAAGTAATCTTTCACCTTCACCTACACACATCATCTACTGGTAACTGCAGTCATTTGTAATCATCCAAAATATCTCAATACCAACCAAATATGTCGTACTGTATTCATGCACATGGACACAAATCGGCATAACTGCATGAAAAGAACTTTGGACCACCAACATCCCATCCCATCCTGTTTTTCGGTCGTGTTCCTTGGTATGAGAGCGAGTAACAAAAGGTAACCATGTGGAGCTTAGAAATCAATTGCGTTTTGTTTGTGACTGATGGTGGGGTTTTGCTGCATGGTTAAATACCGCAGACTAACACTCACATCCGCCAACCTCAACCTGGGAGAGATAGTGTGTGTGTGTGT
>JAZGTK010004989.1:0-23278 GCA_036877625.1 Ambastaia sidthimunki
GCTGTACATACAGTAGTTCACTGATCTTTACTGTACCATACACTGGTACTGTACTCTACAATGCACTGCCTTACTGAGATCACACCCTATATTGCCATATTGAACTCATATTACACACTGTACTTTTCCATAATACACAGTCAATGTTTGCTCTCCTCCTCTCTTTTACTCTGTTATATACCGCTTCACTCTGTTCTTTTAATACACTTTCTCATTTCTATCCGCTTTGATGTTTTTTTTCCAGTAACATTGAACATATAATGGAATCAGAAAGTCTTGAAGTTTGTTGTTTTGAGGAAGTAGGATAATCCCACGTCTCCTTTAGCTGATTTCTGGGAAGTGAAGTAGTTTATTGTAATTAGTCTTTAATAATTATGGGCGCTGGCTGGAATTTACAGGGATCTAGAAGGGCAGCTGTGGAAGATCCTGTTTTTCCATTTTCATTAAAGAACTACAAGCTTCCAAGTGTTTGGTTTTCAGATAAAAAATATTGAACAAATGATTAATAATAGACATGACAAAGTCACCTGATCAGTAACAACAATGTTTATAATTAACTAAGAGGCTAGAGAGGCTAGCAAAAGCAAGCTAGCTTTGAAAGATCCCACCTTCCATTCAGAGTGAAATCCAAAGCCACGCCTCCTCCAGCACACAGGAACACACTGATGACGAGAGATAGTTTGACAGACAGTTAGCACATCCTATAATGATTGGATGATTTGATGTTCTTGCGCCTTCTTAATGCTGAGTATGTTACACCCTGTGTTATTTTGAGGCGTTTGCGTGTGCATGAACACAACCAAATCCATATACTAGATATATACAGCCTTCAGTAGGAATGATAACATTATTTGACCCTCTTTAAGTTCAAAGGCAGACGGTTGTTTATGCAAAGAGGGGTCTGAATGTCTTGGCCTGAGCCCCACCCGTATGTTTTTCCAGTTTTTGAAAATGCAGCCTCAGTCCCTTCACTGTCTTGCTCATTCTCCATCCTGAAGCACTAAAGAAGGCAGTCAGTCAGTGAGACTGTGATCTCGCTCTTCTCTGAAACAAAAGTCTGTTTGTTTTCCAGGGGAAAGCCACTTTTTCTCTCTCTTTCCCAGCACTCTTCTCCCAGTCGTTGCATTCCCCAGTACCCACATACTCAAGTGGACTGTTAAAACCAGATGCTCAAAGACTCTTCAAAGAAAGAGAGGTTTAGTCCCTTTTTCGCCTGTTGTAGGAGCATTTGTAGGTAGAGGCATATGTTTTTAAACAGAAAGAGGTTTAGTTTAGACTTTAAAGGGGAAATAGGATTTCACTTTGATTATAACTGTATGGGCCACATGTGTGGATTTACCAACATCTGTAGCGTTCTTCCCGTTTTATTTTCCAACATCCGTAGCGTTCTTCCTGTGTGTGTGTGTGTGTGTGTTGGGGGCTGGAAAGTAGTGAGAAAATTGAGAATGTTTATGAATAAATTATTTAACTGAGTTAAATGCATTTGCAATATGTTAATTCAAGTGGGTCAAATTTAAGTGGGTTTAAATTTAAAAGTAATGTCAAACTGGCTACTAGTTTTATTACCTTTAGGTTTGTCAGAATGTTAGTAGGTCTATCCATTAATAAATCTTTTATTTGTCACACTTTAGATATTTGAATCTATAATTTAGTTCAGTGTAAGGCTGGGCAGTTAAATTAAATATTTGCTATATATTTGTGATTATTTCGTTTGCAATATATATTGGGGCAACATGAATATTGCAAATGGTTTTAATTAATTGTTGGTTAAGTTTCCTAAACACTAGTCTAGTTTTACAAGCTTTCTTCTTTTGCAAATTACATAAATTCCTGCACATTAAAATATGATATCAATGAGGTTTCTAATGTATTTTACATGCATTAAACATCTGCTTGGCTTCAGTGGTTGTTTGGTCACAGTGTTAATGGCTCAGCTTTGTGCAGAGATCAGCCTAATATTGTAGTATGTGAGTACTTATGTGTGCATAAATCCCACAGAAACACACACATTTTCATCCAAGTTCATGGCCATCTTAATCTCCGAAATCTTTTCACTATTATGTAGCTGCAGTTTAGTCAAACTTAATTGTTGTCACCAGCGTTTGATGAACCATGGTCATGTGTTATTGAAACTGATCTCTCAGCGTTAAGTGTTTAGAGTTTAACTGTGCTAAGCTGTGTCTGACAGCACTATGTTTACTAGCTCTGTGAGTGTGCCTAACTAAACACACATGTCTGCAGAAATTCTGTCATACAATGGACCTTTGCAAACCATCATAAACAGCTTGTCAGTCAGGAGAGAAGAACATCCAGATATTGTTGTCTTGCATTGACATTCTACATTTTACATTTACGCATTTCCCAGATGCTTTTGTCCCAAGTGACATGCAGTATCGTTATTTTATCATTATGTGTGTTTTCCTGGGAATCAAACACACAAGCTTTGCACTGCTAACGCAACACTTTACCTACTGATCGACAGGTCATTCTAATTCAAATAATCACATAACTTTTCTGTTTGTTTCATGTACTTACTGATAAATACAATGAAAACCTTTTATTTCCCATGCTGGAAAATATATTTAGGGTGGGCAGGCATTGTGACATTGGGATGGGTGTTGTAGTTTTAGTGTATGTGTAATCTAGCAATAAACACATCAGTGCATGGAAACAATGAAACATTTAGATATTATGTAGTTGTCTTCTGACAAGTGCCAAACTCTTAGAGGATATGCTTAGAGTTGACGTCCTTCAATATATATGAATGCAGTCTATTCAAAGAATGTATTGAAGAGAAGTGATGTAGAGAGAGAACCAGAAAATAAGGGCAGAGACAGACATAGAGAGAGAGAGTGAGAGAGAGAGAGAGAGAGAGAGTGAGAGAGAGAGAGAGAGAGAGAGAGGCTGGACTGATGGCTCTCTATCTAAATGTTATTCTCTGCAGCCCTCAAAGAGCACATTGTGCTTTGAATCTCAAAAACATAGGGCCCCTGTTCTCTCAGCTCTCTTTCTCTCATCCATCTCTCTCCCTCTTTCTTTATATCCCTCTATTTCCTCTCCTGACTCCCCCACCCCGCCCTGTTTCCCCTCTCATTTTGTTCCATTGAGCTATTTCTCATCTCTCACATGATACACAAATTAATAACTGACAGAATCAAGATGAAATAAAGTCATTTAGCATTCTTTTTTATTTCTTATTTTATTGAATTTTCTCTGCTGTTTGGTAAGGCAACTGTTTGCCTTATTTATGTATGAATTTAATCTTTTCATTCATGTGTTTATCTGAGGTCTGATGATTACCGCTACTTCTAAAAATTACAATTCTTTTATAAATGTAGTTTTTTCTTTAGAAGAAACATGTTGGTGACATGCACTCATTAAAAACTGTCTTGAAAGTGAATGTTTCTTCCCACCTGACAAGAGCAAACAGATGACCAATGGGAGAAACCTGTTTAAAAACAATCAAGACAGTATTTTTGTAGTCCTAAACTGGTGCCACTATATGCAGTGAAATTAAACACGTCATTTTAAGTTGAAATCTCATGTGGCTGCTTACAAGCTGTTTAAACATAATGAAATAAAAATGTGAAGTATTGCAGCATATGAGTTTAGCTCAGACCTAAAGAACCACATCCACACAGAATCTGTATTCAAATCAGTTTTCACACTGTTTGTTAATTAGAACTTGCTTCAGTTTAGTTTAGCAGGACAACACATCTCAACACATCTCAACACATCTCAATGTGTGTTTTACATGCCAGTAAAATATGGCCCACAATCCATGTTTTAGACACCTTTTTGCCTTTAGACACACCTGTTCTTCTTAAAGCTGATTTTAATAGCGGGAACAGTTTGAGGAAAGAAACAGTGACAGTTCCTGCATTTCAGACTCAGAATGTGGTGAGTTAAAGATGATCACAAGGATGTAGAATACAACAAAATATGTGTTTTTCACAATATTTGTTCCTCTGACATTTCATTGTCACTTCTGAATCAAGGAGTGTATAGTAAGTGACGTATCTTGACCATTTCATTTAAAAAAGCTTGTATTTGCTTGTTAGCTTCAGTGCATTAAGCTTTCAAAGGTCAAACTCAGATATGATGGAGTGCTTAAGCTACATTAGCGCATCACAATAAAGTAGTGATACCATCATTTTCATAGAAAATGTGTTGGATGGGTTTTTTTTAAACATGATTGGGAAATTTAAATGAACATTTAAAAGGATGTAATGTATGCATTTTATTCAAAGAGATTTAAGTGCCTCAGCTAAGCATCAAGTTATTTATATTATCAGTCCACACGTTCTGTGGAAATCAAACCTGTGATCGGACTCTTAATTAATACATATACAATATACAATACAAACCTAATACATTCATTAATGTATGTATTTAACTTAGAATGCAAACGTGCATTACTGGACCACTGTCTAGTGTCTTTGAGTTAAAAGCTAAATAATTTAGTGCTTGTTTGACTCATAATATTGAAAGGTAATCTTGACAAACATTTGTGAAGATTTTGGTCTTTTCCTCAAACAGATATTCCAGAACTGTTTGGCATCACTATTGCCTAGATAGAAAATAGCTGCTTGGAGATGTAGGCAAGATGGCTGTTTAGTAAACTGACTTCCCCTGAAAGAATTTTGATCACTCATACACTTACACAATAATGGATAAAGCAAAGCTCTGGGTTATGCCTTCTTTAAAACAAGCTAATGTAAAATGACAGTTCAGCACAAACATTGGGGTCACCAGCTTATGCTTGCCAGTAAAAATTTGCATTAATGTGCATGTAGTAGTAAGCAAGAAGAAAATCAAGTTTCATCTAATAAAAGTCTTGTATTTTGTTTGTGTTGTGAGGATATGTCGGCAAGGTGACTGGAGTTCTGTTTTGCTGTCTATTGTACAGAACAGTGAGTCAACAAGCCTGCTGTAGAATCTCTAACCTATATCTGTATGCTGTTTTGATATCAAGCATCTCATTTTAGTGACACATTACTAGTTTGAGCTTGTAAATCACATACGCTGAGAACTTGAAAATTTGAATCCCCAATTTCAAATGAAAAATCATTTTTATGCAGGTATTTTTCATATTTACAGTAGTTGGGCATTTTTACTGCCATAAAATTTGTTCATAGCATGTGTTTGAAGTGCTCATTGTTGAATTGTTTTCTGTTTGTAGGTATACGTTACTCACATCCTCTACTCTGCTAGAGGGTACGGGGTACAAGTGGGTATAGAGGTCAAAGGTCACTGACAACTGATAATGATTGGTACAGATGGTTTTGGGGATTTTTCCCTTATTTCAGCCAGATCCCCAGCTCTTCCCAAAACACAGATGCCCATTCAGGGCCGACCCCCATGGATGGAGGGAGGGGGCACCAAAGGCCCTTTTGTGCCCAAAGAGGAGCTCTGCTGTCAGACACTGGACCCACTGTCTTCCCCTCTCAATGGAGGCTCCTTCTTGCTTTTGCAATAATGTTGGAATGTTTCCCTTTATGCTTTTTTCCCCTTTTTTGTTTTAACAGAGACGTCTGTACTTGCCTCGCTGTGAGATGAACTGTACAACAAACAGTCTCTTTAGCGACTGTCTGCAAGGGTTTTACTTTACTTTGAAGTTGTAATAATAGATGCTAGGCTCAGAAAAGGAGGCATTTCACTACACACTGCATGTTGAAATGGTATTGTACAGTTTGAGTTCTCCACCCTGTTTTACTAGCAGGAGTGTTCATGTGAATGCAGAGAGCTTGTGGTTGCTTCAGATTGGATGAATAGAGTCTGTCCACACACAGAAATAGACCTGCCTCAGAGGAGTGAAATATGCCAGTAAAGAATTCCTGGGGATGGGAAACATGTTTCTGTAATGGTGAGAGGGCTGTTGTTTCCAGTATGCTGTGAACATAGCTTGTGGACTTTGAGGTTGGGTGAGCGAGTTCAGTTTCGCTGTTCTGAAAACCGTTACTGCATTGCTCCTTGTTACTGCGTCTTCTGTCTGATACCTTTTTTAAGCCAAGTGAATTTTGCAAGCAAAAATGGACCTGTAACACAGTCCAGACACACTTTTCACAGATCATTGTTTTAATCTGAAATTTCTACTGTTTAATTAAAAAAACATGGTTGTCAAACTGCATTGCTGTATCACCTCATCTGTGCAATGAGCTGTTATAGGGGCCTGATGCTTGTGTCAGTCCAACCTGTTTTCATCCCGTAACTGTGCTAACAGATTAACTCACACGTCAAGCCTGACAAACAGCTCAGGTAAAGGAGACCAGGGGCAATTTAACATCACATTTCTTCAGTCACAAATAAGCCATTATCACATGCTCAGTCCTCTCTCTGTCTTTTGTGACCAAAAAGAGATAGACTTCTTTTAAATGTAATTTTTTTCTCTTCTATCTAAAATGAAGCAATTTTTTTAAATGTCCAAAATTTGCCTTTGATTTTAAATTAATATGTATTATATATGTGTGTGTGTGTGTGTGCATTGTATATCTGTGGGCTGTTGGTGAGATTAGTGTGAACATTTCTTAACACCATATCAATAAAAAAACAATATCCCTGCTCTCTCCTGCATCTTTCACACATTGTAAGCATTCCAAGCTTTTAAAATGAATCTGCTCTTGGTCTCTCTCTTACTCTCCAGCAGTACACTGGTGCTGTGTGCCTTCCGTGACTGCCTGTCATTAATCGGGCTTCTCTGGGGGCAGAACCTTGAGCACATGCCAGCGATCACGACATACAGCAGGAGAGATTGAAGAAGGCAGTGGAAGAGTGTTGGGGGTGGTGAAAGGGGGAGTCAAAACAGTATTCCCAAAACAGAGCAGCTTTTCTTGCTTTGTTGAGCGCAGGCTCCGGGAGGTTCCGGGAAGTTCTGGGGCGGTGGCATTGCGATGCAGGGAAGTGTAGGCCAAACACATAAGAGCTGCTTATCAGTTCTGGCCCTCCCACCCCGCTGTGGAGACCACCCTCAGACAGCCTCAGGAGAGGAACTCCCCCCACTGCCTTCCCGCAACTCTTGAGAACAAATCAAAATCATCCTCTAGCGCTTACTGCTAATGAAATGTTGCTCTTACTCATTTATCTGAGTCAGCGCCTGCTGACACTCATTGCTGACACTCATGTTAAGCAGAGCACAATCATACAGGCATCATCTTGGCTTGGAGATCATCTAAAATGCTTGACATGCTTTGACAAAAGTTTTATAAACAATAATCCAAACAAAACACACTTTGTGTTCAGTGTGCTTTCCAATCTAGTTCATGCCCCATCCATAACCTACTTTCCCCCCTCAGTTTTGTGGTATGGCACAGCTTTTTGCAGACACACCCATGTGTTACACTTTAGAAAGCCGTCTGATTCAAATAATGGCCCTCACAGAGAGAGGAGAGACCGTCAACAGTCATTTCTCAACTCTGACACTCTCGACTGTTAATTCACTCGCTGAGATAATTTGTGAAATCCAGTTTGGTGGTTATGCAGCTGCGAAACCAATTAACAAGCGGAACAATCTGTCACGATGCAAGATCAAACCTATTTTGCGATAATGTCTTTTTTCCTCTTTCAGAAATTTGGCTATAGGCATTGGCATTCAGAATTTCCCAGAAGGCCTTGCAGTGAGTCTTCCATTGCGAGGTTCTGGGGTGTCCACATGGAGATCCTTCTGGTGAGTGCAGATGCACTGTGCTAAGTACAGTGAAAAGAAATCCTATACTTATTTTATTTATTACTGAAAACTTACAATAAAAGCACTTAAAAACACACATGGACTTTTTTACCAAATATTTACCTGTACTACATTTTAACAGTGAGATGGTGAACGGTCCAGTCTTTGTAAATGTTTGTGTGTGGTCACTGTCCCAGGTACGGACAGCTGAGTGGGATGGTCGAGCCTTTAGCTGGGTTGTTAGGTGCTGTTGCCGTGGTGCTGGCAGAGCCGTTGCTACCGTACGCTCTTGCCTTTGCCGCAGGAGCCATGGTGTATGTTGTGGTTGATGACATCATTCCTGAAGCCCAAGTCAGGTAAGTGATCAGATGCTTCATCAGTTGTTACTGCAGATTTCCACATACCACAGAAAAATTGCAGACTGTTGTGATTCTTTAATTGTGAACGTGTGTGTGTGTGTGTGGCTTTTCTTATAGTGGGAACGGCAAGCTGGCCTCCTGGACATCCATTCTTGGCTTCATCGTGATGATGTCACTGGATGTTGGGCTTGGTTGAGCTTTTCTGTTGGTTGATATTTGGAAAGATGTCCGGAACGTCAGCTAACTGCAGCTGCAAAAAGTGACCAAAGCAGCCTTTTCTCTTTGTTTACAGGTTTAATTGTTGGATTATGTTTCCTACTCATGTAATTTAGTTATTTTTATTGGTTTTAGAAATGACTCACGGATCACATGTTAGAAAGGGCAGAAAGGTTGATTGTTAAAGGACAATACTTGAGTATGAATAAAGACTTGAATGAATGGTTTGAGGGGTTATTTAGGTGTGGGTGAGTATATGTGTTGACATATATGCTGGTAAGATTGTTGTGGACTCATTGAAAGCTCAGATCACTACCGCTTTGAATAATGGATTAATTTATGGTGTGACTCATTCATCTACGATTCACTGGATCCAATGATGTTTTATCTTTTGCATGGCTGCATCTAAAACACTTTCCACAAGTTCTTAATTTAAATAAAGTTTAATTTTTTTGTGAAATACATTTAATATCAGTAATAAAATTACCTGTTATAATGTTTTGTTGTTGTTTATTAGGGTTACTTTGTTCATTCTGTGGGTACAGTCATGTAGCCACTATTAGCAAGATCTGTGTTTTGGGGGGTTTTGGGAAACAGAAAATACCGTACAAAACACCATGTGCAAGGCCCCATGTGTGTCATTCATACAATGACAGCCAATCATATTAAGGCCTGCCAGATCAAGAAAGTGCATTCTGTTTTGTAAGCATTGTAAATCAAACACCAGCTGGACTGTGAGCTGGTAATGTGCGTGTCATCTGTGGATGAGAGTTTCCTTTGGCACACTGGTCATTTTTATAAGGTAAACATCACTCTTGCTGTAAGAGTCCTTTTCCTCTTGTTCATTCTCTTTTATGTATATGCATACATCAGTCATGTCAGCTAGATTTCTGCAAACTGAAGTAAAAGAGAGTGATAGCTGCATTTAATATAATAACATACTGTAGGAAGTGTTTCAGTACATGCCTGTAAAAGGATAAACTCAACATGAGAGAAACAAAGTTTCCAAAGAAATAAAATTTTCTCTATTTGGAGATATTTTCCAAAAGGCATTTTCAAATGTTCAAATATACTAGTATATGTTCCTTCTTAATCTTCTGAAGGTCGTGTATTGTGTAGGCAGAACCATTTCATAGTTTGGATTAAAGCGCATTGGATTCGATTCCAGCCTCAGATGGGACGACACTTTTTGATTAGGTGGGTCTTACAAGAAAATGCTGAAATCAAAACTTCAGTTAAAGCCCTAGTTAAAAGATTTCATTGAACTGTTTGAGTATAAGAAAGACTTGCTCAAATTCTCCTCATCTATCAGACAATTTCCCTTTGTTCAAAACGTGAAGTTAAAATGATTTGTAAAAAGCATTTGTAAACTTTGTACAGTCATTCCTTGCTTAAAAAAATGCTAATAGTTAAAAGCTGAATAAATAAATAACACTCAGAAATACTACAGCTGATTTCTCTTTCAGCAGTTTACTTCATTAATGTCATTGTCATTTATTATAAACATTGTGGATTCCTCAGACATCACCAGAGGGAACATACTGTACACTGTACTGTACAGTGTGATGAGAATTCCAGACAATGTAAGAAGGCAAAGTTGACTAGCATTGTTTCCATATTTGTGCCAGTCTGTATGTTTACAGATGAATGTGTACTAGAAACTTATTTTAGTTTTGCTTTGTTGGAGTTACTGACATCTCAACGTCTTTGTGTGTTGGACTTCCCATAATACAAAAAGACCAAAAGAAAAGAAGCATGAAATTATTAAGTTACTTTTGTGATCTTCACTTCAGTGCATGTGTCACAATGGGAAGTTGTTTTGTAACAGAATTCTGGTTTCTGTAGAAAACAATCCAAGATACAAAACAACAACAAAAAAAAATGATACTTTTGAAAAAGAAAATTGTGTGAAGAGTCTGGAAAGAGTTTACTTCAGTATTCAAAAATGCACTTAACCAAATGTAAAATAAATAAATAAAATAGACCACTCAGAAAAAAACAAATATTTATGAGTTTTGCAGATGCCTCCTGGCTGTCAACACTGACCTAGATAATGAAGAAAGAAGCCTTTTTGTTGTATTTTTGGCCAAACCTGGTCATGTGGTTTATGCCGCTGAAGTGGTGGATCTGGGTGGTTGTGGTTATGGCATGTGTGAAGGAATGTGTTGGGGTTAAATTGAGAGAGAGTGTGGAGACTTGCATACAATGTCTTTGTGTTTTATGGACTGCCTCCCGGTCATGGAGTAATGCAAGCTGGACAAACTTACCAACCAGGAAATATGTGTGTGGGTGAGTGTGTGTCATTCAATCTTTTCTCATGACCAGATATGTACTTACCATTATGTGTATATTATATGGGATTTGTAAAGGATGTCAACAGAAAAGAACTGGAATCAATAAAAGTAAATCTATATAAGATCTGTTTTAATTATATATTGTGAATTTAATTATCTTTGAAATCAGAAACAGATATGCTTGACTTGCATATTTTGTTTGTTTACACAAATTGTTGCTTGTAAAAATTCTGACAATGGGACGTTTATGAAAACATTCACTAGTTTGCATACACTTGTTGAAGCGCTACAAAAATATATGACATTTGAATTTTATCCAATAGGGATATGATTTGGTACTTATTAAACAAAACACCACTACTAGAAAGAGGCGTTTATATAATCGACTTTTGACCTGTATTTAAAGAGTTATAGCCCTTACGGCAACCCCGTGTGTCCAGACTACATATTCCAGGATGCACCGCGTCTCTCCAGCGCTCGTGTCTGTGAAATGAAGGGCGCACTTGTTGAGTTTGGGAACTTTTGGAGACTTGAACTTCCTCATTGTGGAAGCAGTGGAGAAATCTTCATCGGAACAGATTGATTTATTCCTCTTTTTCAGTTCTACAATCTTTATCTGTGTCGAAATGCTCGTGGACGTTTGGGATGATTGACTCGTATGACTCGTAGGTTAAACAACCGTTTTCTTTTTAAGCGTTTTTCGGGTCTATGAAATTTCAGCTGTGTTGTCTTGTAAGGGGCATTAGATGCCTTCAGTGCACCGCAAACAAGCGCCGGTTAGATGGTGAAGTTTCTAACGGGACACATGCAGGGCAGGAGTGGATAGCAGCGGATGACACCAGCAGTTTTCGGACAGACGTGTTATTTCATTGTGGATGTATTTATGGGCGCATTGGAGTGTCAGTGGACTTTATAAGATCTGCAGGGATCGTTGAAGAAGAACATCGCTTCTTTGTCCAGGTAAGATCTGTTGCAGTTTTCTGCTGACTGACTGACTGCAGTAGCTTAACTTTGCATCTGCATTGATCGCTTGAGTTCATTCAGTGCGTTTGCAGTGGAAAGAACGTGTTTGTTGTGTTAGTTGAGTTTAAGCTCGCTGCACCTGCGCAGGAAACACTGAACTGCACTCACGCGAGCTGATATTTACACGTTTCCATATTTTACTAAATATTTCATCCATAGGTAAATATTTAGGCAAATGTTTACGTTATTGCTGTGTATTTCATTAATGCCTTTGGGAAACCTGATGAGGTCTGTGTGGGGAAACTGGGGCAAGTTGTCACACTTGGAAGTTTATTTCTTATATCAGTAACCATAATGTTTTAAATCTTAACTCCAAATACACAAATGCTTGTTTTCTAGATGTGGTTTTATTTGATTATTTACAGTGTGGATTTAAACACTTGCTGGTCTTTGATTAGAATCATGTGATTTCTGTTCTTCAAAGTAAAATGAGCATATCCTCTTTTTATTGTAGTAGCTCTTGGGTAAATGTGTAAATACAATAAA
Source organism: Ambastaia sidthimunki (assembly GCA_036877625.1). Classification (NCBI taxonomy): domain Eukaryota; kingdom Metazoa; phylum Chordata; class Actinopteri; order Cypriniformes; family Botiidae; genus Ambastaia; species Ambastaia sidthimunki. The sequence continues at coordinate 12,042 of JAZGTK010004989.1, forward strand.
ACCACACTGGCATAGGGCAGCAGTCATGATGAATGTATATATTAACCTATAGGATTGAAATGTATTCTGAAGACATGACAGTCAGGTCAGGGAAATATGTCATGTGTGAAATGTTTCATGTTGCAGTTTTTATAATTTATTAATAACAGTTTCAGCTGGCCACCCTAAAGAGGTTTATTTTATCCAGAAATGAATTCTGTCATCACCTGCCCTCATGTTTCAGATCTTTAGTGTAACACACAAGGTGATGTTGGGCTGAGTGAGTGTATCTGAAGAGCCTCTTCACCATGTACTTTCATTCTGTCATTTTATTGTTTAAAGTTTTGTACTGCTGTAAGACTTCACGTGCCAAACAAAAGGCTAGATAATAATGTGACTTTTGTCCTCATGAACTTTTAAAAACTTAGGATTTTAAAAACGTATTGTAGAACGTCTACAATAAGCCAAAGAACAAACACCTCATATCACCAAAACTGAAATAAGTAAATATAACGTATGAATTCTGTGATAATTCTCCTTAATGAGAAGAAAGACCATCACAATGAAAGCAGAGTCACTGTAAATGTAAGTCAGTGATTGGCTGGAGGCACGATTACATGAGTGACATGATTCAGACTGAGACTTGAATGGATGAGAAAAGTGTTACAGTTCAAGTGTGGGACAGCGGATCAACCCAAATGACGAGTCTGAGTGACGTTATGTTGGTCTCTGCTGTCCTCTGGTGGTTTCTTTTGAAAGTGCAGTCATTAAAACACTGCTGGTAGTTGGGTAGAAAACTGATATAAAACTGATATAGTTATTTCTATAAAAAGTTGTCAAAATTAATCAATATTATATACTTCATGCCGTTATTGTACGAACAGTAGCACAAATGCTACCATGTATTTCCCTACTTTCCTTATTTTCTTAACTTATTTTCACACCGAACACACTGACAAATATCGCTCCTTGTCTTGGAGTGGGCATGTAAATTTCGTGTAGTGTGATCTGCTGTGCGTTACTTGTTGTTGGGGTTATAAATGCATAAATAAATAAGATCTATGGGCTTTAATAAAAAATGAGTGAGTGTGGGTGGGGAAAATTCCTATGTAGTTACATTATAAACAGATTCAGTATAGCAGTGTTGTGAAGTACAGTGTCTAAGGATACAGAGTGTATCAGAAATGTTTGTTTTGGAGCCAGACACGGCCTTGGGAATGAGCTTGTGTGTGTTTACTGTGGGTGGCAGGTTACTAAACTGCTGATAATTATTTGCATTGTAGGTCTGGATTAGATCGTCTAACAAATAAATGTTTGCAAGTGTTCTACTATTTTAAAGATGCTGGTATCAAACGTGTGTGACTGATTCAGCCTATTAAAATCTCATTTCAACCTACAGGAACAACACCTAGTAAAGTTTACTGTGTGTACTGTAAGATCTACTTTATCGGTTGTATGTAATCAGACTCTTTTAGCAGTTTTAAAATCATTTTTAGTTTCTTAACCACGAGGTGGTTTTTAACTGACTGGGAGACATGCGAGTAAGCTGATATAAGGTGTCTCCATTAGAAATGTCTGAAGAGAATTTTACATTTAAAGCTGATAGTTAGATAGATGTTTTCTAGAGATTTAGCTTTTGCGCACTCAACTTATTGCTTATGCTATTTTCAGTAACGTTAATAAGGGGACATCTTAACTGCTTTTAATGGCACATTGGGGTTTTGATTTATTTTTTTTCCACATTTGCTGTCCAAAGTTCACTGTGCGGGATGAGATCAGTCCAAAGACATGCAGAATCTAACAGGAACTAGTGAAACCTTCACAGAAATGACATCATGGATGGGAAGTAACATACAGCTGCTCTTTTGAAGTGTTCATTCTTGCATGTGTTTGTGAAAGTGGAACATGGGGTCAGTGCTTCAGCTGTTTCACTTCATCTACAACTGCAAAAGTTTTATCATTCTTATCTCCTTTCTCCATGACTAGAGGTCAACTTAAGAGTGACACCTTACACCGCTCTCCCTTCATATTACACCTGTAATGTATAGAAAATCAGCAGTATATACAGTGTGTGTTATGCAGTATTCAGTAGAACGTGTGTATGATATCCACAGCGCCAGCCACATGATGGCAGCAAAACTCCATAACTAAAAAACTGCAACAGGATCAATCTAGGAGTGAGTTTGTGGAGCTGAATTTTCATGTATGTGATTTTAAAGGTGAACACCAGTAGATTTCTTGTACTTTGACATTATTATAAATTCTTATCAAAACTTACCTAATTTGTATGTATTTTTACTCAAGGATTTCACACCTGTGACTTTTCAAATCTTTCTGTGCTTTCATGTTTACGTACTAACTTTAGGTAAATATCCAGAATTAAGCGTAGCACCTTCTCTGCCCTCTGCACGGTCCTCAAAAGCGGAAATCTCTGCATCCGTGCTGAAAGATTCTCACACGCATTAGCAAAGTTTGAAGAAGCAGCAATCATATCAAAATTATAAAATCAGTTTGAAATGTAACCTGGTTTAAACGGTAACTGTTGCAGTTTTTAGCTGGATGGTAGAACATGTAAACGATCTTCAACAACACTCCAAATCCTTCCTGCAAACGACGCCCTCTTCAGGCTGCTGGTGTTCTCTGTAACCAACTTTAAATAACGCTTTTCCCCACGTGTGTCTTAGAGCCCCCGAAAAAAACATGATAGAACATTTCTTAACTGTTTCTGCTGCATATCAAAAAAAGAACTGGAGAGCAAATACGTCACCTGCTTAGATTAAATAAGATAAGAAACCGGCTGTAGGCATCTCATACTGTAAGAGTTTCAGAAGACAACAGTGTCTCAGCGTTTACACTCAGAAGTCAGAGATATTATTAGGAACTCTTTCTCTTAGAAAATGACATTTATATTCATTTCGTAGATCTATACTCCTACTGCACGTCATTAATGTCTTGTTTTTTGTGTTTGTTATTTCAGGAGAAACCAAAGTGATACTCAAACGAAACATAACTACAAATTCCAAAAAGTTTCTTGAGCTAAAAAAGGGTTCTGATCCTCATTTTTAGATGACTGAAGTGCTTATTTGAATAATCCATAAAGAATTTTCAGTGTATTATATTCACATGTTGACATGTTGGTATTGGAAATGATTGTTTTCTTTTCTTGCAAACAAAGATCATTCACATAGCAATAAATCTTCTCTGACTGACTTTTGCAGATATTCAGTAGAGTATTGTGCAGCATGTCTTGTCCTGAACCAGTTAACTGAATGGTAGTTATGAGAATGTATCAATGGGTCATCTTTTTAGTGAAGTTAATCTTGATCTCAGGATACCTTTCCAATCTTTCTTCATCTCTGATTGCCTAATGCATGTACAGTACAGTTGTTTTCAGTGCTTTAACTGTCTTCTTTTAAATTTCATCAGTTTTAACCGTTTCTCCGGAGTTATGGTGCTCCTTAGCATTATTCTTCATGTGTTACAGCTTTGTGAGGGCAGGTTCACTTCAGATCTGGGTAATTCCTAGTTCAGTTTTAATAGGATTAGGGTTTAGACAGCAGGGTGCAATGTGTGCCAGCCAGCTGTGTCTGCCTCCAGGATATCAGGTGAGACTGAAACTGAAGCTAGCCTGAGTAGACATTGTGCTTGTAGTCCATAGTGAAATTCAGCAGAATGCAGAGACAGTCATGTTGTAGTCTGAGTGAAACTAACTTCTGATTGTTAAATCGAGTGTCGTATTGTTTCAAGCTTAAAAAAAAGCATATAGTTGTATTTTCTAATTGTGCTGTGCTGATACAGTTTAGTTCATCAAGTTCAGTTAATTGACCCGAGTTCTCATTTACTTACATTTGAAGCTCTCATTAAAACTGAAATGAGCACTTCTCATCTCTGATCTGTTTTTCTGATGCTGAAAGACTTTTACGTCATGACTTAACTATTGTAATGTGTTCTGTTCTTCACCAGATCAAAACATTACAGTATGTGTTTCTGTACTCAACTACACTCACTTCATATTCGAGTATGTTTTGGTTTTTTATGACATATGTATGTAACAAGCAGGACACAAGCAAAAATACTCCATTTGCTTTACTTATCCATTTGCTAACTTGTTGTAGAGTATGTGGGGTAAAAACTTTTGATTTCTGGTTAGTGATGTAGCATCGGTTGTTAGAAACCAGAGCTTCTTTCTGTTAAAGGCTCTGGGGTGCTTTTTGTTTCAAGCGTGGTTTTGCATTGTGCTGAGCCAGTTGGCTAATCTAGTTCATTGAACACAGCAAAGATACTTAATTCCTCCTGAAACACAGACTTCTCATCATTGTCACCCACAGATTTAGATGAGTTTTCTGTCATCTTTTGCTGCTGGAATTGCAGTTTTCACAAAGCACTAATGGATTATGATTAGTGATGTTAGAGTTCATATACTGGACATCCAGGGAATCATTAATCTGATTGGTCGATGGTGATGGCCATTTTTACTGTGCTGTATGCATGATCTCTTTCATGTAGAGCACACAGATGTTAATTAACTAATTCAACTAATTAAATGACAGATTTACCTTTATAATATGACATACAGTATTTCAGTGAGATATTCAGTGAGATGTTGCAATTTAGGCAAAAATGTTGAGATCGGAAAACTTGAAGAAAGACAACGAACCCTCTTTTGTATTCCTCTGATAATGGCTTTAGGAAGCAACATCTCTTAATGAGAACGGATGGCACCATTATGTAATTCTAGACAAAACGTACAGATCAGCTTAGAGGAGAGAAAAACTGTGAGTGTTAGAAAAACAAACAATGAAAAGAACATTCAAAGTTTTCTTTCCACTTTAACTCGGCGTTGATAAAAAACACTTCCTGCTCCCTCGAGGGACTGAAACAGAGAGTTCGGCCTTGAAGAGAGAGAGACTTTTTGTGTTTTTGTGTGTAATTGTCGTGGTGATGGAGAGGGAGAACAGAGCAGAGTTAGAAAGCGTGAAAAAGAAAGGGCCCTCAGTGACACGCTAGTACCCATGACAACTACCCCTCCAGGGACTGACCCCCCCTTTTCAAAACTCCACCCCCAGCTAAACACCCGCTAATTGGGGCACTTCGCTTTATGTGTTTCTCTACTGAACCTTTGCCAGAAATATCAACATTGTCGTTAATTCTCTGTCATCTGATCATTTTCTCTGGAATTCATTTATGAGGCAAAGCACTAACCATAATGCTATAGATCTTCCCAAAAACATACAGAATGAAAAGTGTGTGATGGAACAATGAAATCACTGCTCGTATAATCCCTCCAAAGTCAATTATACAAGAGAGTACTGTGTCCTTCATGGTGTTGAAGCCACTTTAGAAGAACTTCCAATAAGAATCTTAAACAAATTTAAACCTTTTTGTGGTGATGGCAGCCTTTCGACCACTTTCGCCAGCACGCCACAAAATGAATTCGGTCTGGAGAGCTTGAATGTTTATTGTGAAAACCTGGTCATGAGCAAGCTGTGTTCATTCTCATTTTGATTTCTCATTGAGTCTTGCATACAAAAGAGTTTGATCTTTAAATGGCACGGGCTAATCTCCCTTTATAATTATATATAGTTTGTCAAGATGAATTACACTCTGTGACAGTACAGTGTGCAGTACATGTAAACAAACACAGGCTGAATGAGCAGAACCAGGGGCTAAGGGTGCGGCTCTTGCGTGCCAACAGGTTACTGCTGGTACCGTTTATGAAAGTAAAGAGAAATAAAATGTATAACTGTGGTAACACACTAAGCGCTGTGTAACCGTATGCATTATGCAGTTAGCTACTTAAATGATTGGAATCTGAACACAACGTAATTGGTTTTAAAAGAACTTGTGCAGATTTCTTAGTAAATGTTTACCTGTACAGTACCTGTTATTTAGCATATCTGGCCCCCTGATGAGCAGGTTAGTCTTTAGATTCATATCACATGTAGTATAATGGTAAACCTTATCACTTTAACTGGGGTAATATATACGCCATCATTTTACATGCTGTTTATTTACAGTATAACCACACTTAGGAGGCCATGTTCATGTGATATTTTTACTGTAAATGAGAGTAAAGATCTGGAATAGCAGCTTCTTTTAAACTATTTGTACAGATTACTGTGGGCTCACACATCTTTTAATAATGTAGGATAATGTTTTACAGGTTATAAAATAAGTCATTTCTTGCTGTTTTCTCTTTGACACCTTTAAAAATGTGTTTATAGAGCCAAAGGACATTGTAAAGTACTGGACTTTTTGTACTCATACGAAGGTGAAACTTGCGCTACCTTGAAAACGAAAATTTGTATCAAATAGAAAAATGCAAATGATCATCAATAGCTGCCAGCTGTCCAGCTCTGCCCGGCTGCTCTGAACACTGTTTCCCTTTAGCCCTGAATGATAAGTTGAGCTGCTAATCACTCACTGCAGGCTTCTTCAATGAAATTACAATTAGCTTTATACATAAAAACAGTAGAAATCTATAGTATGTCTTCATTTAAAAGTGTGTTTGAGGAGGATGAAGTCACATTTGTCATGTTGATATGTGCCCTTAGCAATGCATAATGTCCCTGCAGGCCGATTTCCCTGCAGGCCGGTGTCCCTGCAGGCCGGTGTCCCTGCAGGCCGGTGTCCCTGCAGGCCGGTGTCCCTGCAGGCCGGTGTCCCTGCAGGCCGGTGTCCCTGCAGGCCGGTGTCCCTGCAGGCCGGTGTCCCTGCAGGCCGGTGTCCCTGCAGGCCGGTGTCCCTGCAGGCCGGTGTCCCTGCAGGCCGGTGTCCCTGCTGTTGTGAAAATTGCAGTTTTTTGGTACAGAGGTGGCTGTTCAGTGAAACGTATCTCTCTAGACTGGATTAAGTCGAGCTTTCTCTGGTTCCACACAGATAAGTAGATCATAGTTTTAACCAATTACTCTGAATAATTCAGAGCTGTGGTCAAAGAAGTTATTATCTTACACAAAAGAGGTTGTGATAAAGAGCTTAAAGTTTGATCCCTTTCTGTCCTCTCTTGTGTATTAGCGTTCATCAGATTCTGCCATTTTAGAGAATACAATCCAATCTGCATATATTTTATTCTTGTTTTAAGCCTCAATCCAAACAAGACTCACAAAAAAGACCTGAAATTAAAGTAAATTATAGTAAATTCTTTATCCTATAGTTTTGACAATGTTTTGATATTTTTACTGTAAAACTTTTTACATATCTTAAATTAATTCATGTATGTTATCAGGTCCAGTCTGACACTTTAGCTACATTGTCTTTTTCTGTAGGAATGTGTGTCCCTGACATACTTCTGTTACTCCATTTAGCACATTGTGTAGTTTCTTGTGATACAAAGTTACTGATGTACTGGCCACGGCCAGATTTTTCAAGGCCATCTAATCTGGTCTTCCTGAATTGTGGAAACACATTTGGTGTGTACTGTACTGTAGTGGAGAGAGGTCATGTGACCATGAAATACTCCCTCAGTCTTCATGTGATTAGTTGTTTGATTTATTGAGCTCTGTGGCAATGAGGCATGGAATGAAGTGATGAAGAATCATCTTGTTGTGAACAGGCCTTGATTGGTAAATGAGTTGATATTGAATCACAGAGTAACTGACCTTGAATAGCTGATTCAGGTGTGTTTGATTAGGGCTGGAGCTAAACTGGAGCAGGATTGGACGCTGCTGTTATAAGCTACAGTCAATTAAAATTGATATGAACAATTTGTCATTTGCCTGCTTTACCTGCTTTTCTTTAAAATGTTGCTGATGCAGTCTCAGATGATGTTAAAAGGGAGGCTAATAAAACTGAAACTGCTCTGCATGCACCAGAAATAATGCTTTTAAGTAGAAGCAGTAGCTATAAATTGCCAAAAGGAGAACAAGTCTTAAAATCGTTTCTTCTGACGGTTGACCGAGTCCACTTGGTGTGTTTGTGTATGAGGTTTTTTTTCAGTGCTACAACCATTCGGGCTTGTTGCATCTGTGCAAATTGTAGGGAATGAAGCTCCTCATAATATTCTTCTAGAGGAAATTTATCAGGAAACTTCAAACATAGACATTATATGCTCAGGTGGCTTTTTGTGGCTGTATTTTTGTTAGCTAGTTCTGATCTTTGACCAAACAGCAACAGGTCTGGTCCATGTTGCAGCTTTTTCTGGCTAAGAACTGTCCATTTGGAGGGGAAGTATCTGCCTGACAGAAGCACCCAATTTCACGTTGTTGTCGCATCTTCCTTAGAAGCTTAAAACAGATTATCTAAAACAGATTGTACCATAATCATAGACTTAAAAGAAGTGTCTACAAACAGACAACAGTAGAAAAATTGCTGGAAATGTGTGATCAGAATGTGTGTATTAATGCCACTAATCTTACAAGCTCTAGAAAATGTTGTGATTATTTTTTTCTCACTTGTTGCATCAAACGTGTCGCAATCAGATTACAGATTTTTAGACAAGGTCTTTCCAGTCTTGTTCTCACTATCATCAGATGGTCAGTGAACACACTGTGGGCGGTCTTTGGGTGTGCCGTCAGTGTGTTTACTGCACACTCATGAGACAATAAATGGACTCGACCCTAATCAACCTACTTCCCACGACCCTATCACAGCTGACACCACCCTACTATCCCCCTGTCTCCATGTCCCACTACTGAATGTCCCAGAAACTGCACCAAACCGAAATTAATGTGTTTCCTCTCCACCAATTCTGTCCATTTATTGACAGCTCTGAACTTTCCTCAATCCACAAAATGTCAAACCTAGCTTCCCAAGGACAGCATGGTTTTCATTTGCTTTGATGTTGCCCTTCCCCATGTCTTTCTCTTGTTAATTTAAACCGTGAAAGACAGTCAGCTCTGGTGGATGAAGAATGTGATAAACATTGGAAGGAGGGTGGGTTGGGTCATGATGCGTTGTGACTGAGCCAACGAGGAATAAAGAGATGCTGAAATTTCGCCAATAAATGTGATGGTCTCTCCTTAAAGTGTTCAGTGCTTAAAACAAAAATAACAAATGAGAAACACAGTTGGCGAAGGAGGCGCTGTTTGCCTTCACATTAAATTAGCTTGCAGCTTTTTTATCCTGCTGAAATCAAACAGGGAACCTGCCCAGACACACCTTAACTTGCCTTTACCATTAAAGGATTAGATCACGGCCGTCAGTTACTCTCTAATGTCACTCAATCCTGTGTGATTTAAGAAAGAATTTTAAATGTAATAAATCACATATAGTTGCAAGGAATGGAGACAATGAACAAACAATGAAAAACCTGCGTAACGTGTCATGAAAGTTCTCTGTACAACTCAGTACAAACGAGAACTGGAGTAATCTCATAGTTTTGTGTGGGGAAAGTGGGCTGAATTTTAATCGAGTTAAATTGAAATTGAATATTCACTGAAAATCTTCACTTCATCTGTCATAGCTTAGTCAATAAAAACCTTACGTTTGTCTGCTAAGCAACTTTATATGCCTTCAAAATAGATATTGGACATGATTTATGTGGACATGTTACTTTTATGGCACATTTATTGTAATTGCTTAGAAATGAACAACCAACCATCTCAGTATTTTATTTGGTGTCCCGCAGAATTGATTTTTGTGAACGTCTTTTGTAGTAAAGAGAATCAGAAACAGTCAAAGACAGTTTGTACTTCATATGTAATGGAGCTCACCGGTGCCAGTTTCAGGATTCTTTATCTAGCACATCCTATTTCTGTTGGTTGCAGGTCAGAAAGGAAAGAAAGCAGGGGAATTCTGAGCTATAAAAGAAGATTCGTATTCCCATGTGGATGAGATAAATTGCTGTTTATGTTTCAGCGTAGGCCGACAGACATAATGTTCCTTTGTTTATGTTTTGGATGAAGACCTGCCTGGCAGCAGAAGCTAGAAACATGTTGGGACAGCCAGAGCTGCCGGAGAGGTGTGCGGTATGACTGTGCTGTAGTTTCCCAGAATACAAAGTGATGATGGTTGCCAAAAACTGCCACCTGAAACTGTGTCACAAACATAGCTAATATGTACGGCTATGGTAAGATTATGTGCTGATTTAAATATGAATAAGCTCAAAAGTAAATAATCGAACAGCTTTGTATGAACTATATTAGAATATATTTATTTAAACTGTATAAAGTCACATTAATTCAGTATTCCTGATTTATATGCAGACATGCAGCAGCTAACTATATTCTTGGCGGGCAGGTTTTGCTAATGAATATTGAGGTGGGCCCCAATGGAGTTTAGAGTGATAACTAAATCAGAATTGAGCTTCTCTGCCCTGCTGTTTCTCCTTCATGCCTGCCGTTCTGAGCCGTCATCAATGGCTGGACAGGAAATAATCCACAGTGGGACAGGAGCCCTAATAAACCCACATCCCATGAAAGAGCCATCCGTTACCCCACCGTCCCCCATCACGACAGACACCAACACACAGGAACCGCATCAGACCAAAATACCAAAATGAATTCTCTCCACCAACTCCTGTTCATCCCTTGGCAACTTCTAAGTTCCCTCAGCTCACAAAATCTTTATCCTAGCTTCCCGTGGATGGCTCAGAAAGTAGCATTTAAGGACAGCATGGTTTTCATTTGCTTTGATGTTGGCCCTTCCCCATGTCTTTCTCTTGTTAATTTAAACCGTGGAAGACAATCAGCACTGGTGGATGAAGAATGTGATAAACACTGGAAAGGATGATGGGTGGGGGTCAAGATGCTGAAATGTTGCCAGTGCTGTCTGTGGAGCTGGAAGTGAAGTGTGTGCTCAAGAAAGCACTTGAAAGAGTTTCAATTCATTGGTCCAATTGATTTCCAAGGATGGGTGGGGGTGCGGGGGTTGATCTTACATGACGTTTCCTACTGTGCATATCTAAGGGAAGCCAGCACCGATTATGCAACATGTTACTCAACAGCTCCTTTAAAATGCGAATCAAATGGCAAATGTATAGAAGCTCTCGTTTGATTCTTTCCAGCTTTCCTCAATGTGGTCTAAGTTGTGGACAAGCTGCCAAAGAGACTTTGAGGAGCACTCATTTTAGAGATGTGTTAAATCTAAAAGAGAGCTGACACTAGCACTCGAAAACGAGGGTAGCGGACATGCCTCCAAGCTCAAAAATGTCGTCCTCAGAGAAACCGGTGAGCTGAAAGAGAGCCATGTTTGCTTTGGATGGATTCAAAAGAGTCACTGAGCGATAACGGATCTTTCTCTGTTCCTGTAAATGAGCCGCTGACAGAGGAAAGAAGACTGTGCTTTGTCCCTGTACCATCCCAGAACCAAACAGAAAAAAA
>JAZGTK010004990.1:3502-16446 GCA_036877625.1 Ambastaia sidthimunki
CAGATGCGGCACAAATCTCGCTGCTCTCCTGCACAGCGATCAGAACAAACGCCGTCAGGGCAGCGTCTGCATCCTTCCCCCGTACGCCACCCTGAATCAACACGAACAAACACACGAGACCATGTCAAGTCATGTGACAATGTATACTGAATGTTGACAAGCTCCATTTATATTTACAGTAGCTACAGTACATGTATCATTTCAACTGCCATTTTTACCAATTATTACCAATTATTTTCCAGTAAAAACAGAAGGTTGGCTACAAGATTTCAATAAAAAAAGCATAATCTCTGTGTGACAGGTTAACTTCTTTGTTGTCATTTTTTTGTAGCCCAGCTTTAATGGTGATGGACTCCCCTAATGTAACGATCCAAAAGTTGGGCTGCACAATATATCAAAATGTATCAAATATAAATATTTCAATACTTCACACAGAGAGACTTCTATCAGTTGCAGAAAAGCTTTCTTTTCCCAGGAAGAAAGTTAAACATTACATAATTTTAATTTTAAATATATTTTTATACAATTTAATTCAATTTTACAAATTGAAACTATTGTGGTATTACATATAGTGCAGCCTCAGTCAAAAGAACATGACGATGCATGTTTGGTTTAGCTCTATGATTCTTTGGATTGTGTAAAGCAGTGACAGTGTTGGACTGGTGACAATGTTCCTCTGGCATTTATCTCATCCTCCTGATGGCCTTTTAAGTTTTTTGAGGTTGAAAAGAGGTTGAAAACTTTGAGGAAAACACAAACTGGAACTTACGACCATCTCGCTGTGGTAGACGGGGGCAGTGTCTATGAACGTGCCGTCTGCCTTCTGTTTGTTTCTGACTAACCAGCTGATGGCGCTGCAGAGCACATTCTTCTGAATGACTATCATGTCATTTGCCATGGCAAAGACTTTAGCCACGTACGCTGTGAGCCTTCAGAGGACACGAAACAGAAAACCAGCAGAGGTTTAACAGAAAACCAGCAGAGGTTTAACAGAAAACCAGCAGAGGTTTAACAGAAAACCAGCAGAGGTTTAACAGAAAACCAGCAGAGGTTTAACAGAAAACTTTTTGCATTATTTTACCATGTGCTGGAAGGTGTTGATATCCAGGCAGCATAGGATCCGTCAGGTTTCCGGAAGGTCAGCTCCCTCTGATAACCTGCACCGGAATTACAAACAAAAACAACATGAAATTACAGTGGCCGCCACTGGTCCGTTTTTATTGTATGTACAGACTCTTTCCACATAGAACAAAACATCACATGGGCTTCAAATGACTCAAGGTAAAGTAAATCAACTATTCCTTCAAGGACGAGCTCTGCAGACCTGTGGTGATATGGTTAATGGCCTCATTTCGGCGGTCCATGCCGACAGCGTCCCACTGATTGGTGCTGTCCAGGTAGTGAGTGGCAATGAGAGGTAGAGTCATATAGATCATGGTCTGCTCTCCACACCCGTGGGGCTGCACAATCAGCTGGCCCATAAAGTGTCCACTGATGGCCTGCTCAACTGTCTGAGCGATCTCCTCACCTGCAAGCAAATGATGAGGAAAAGATCAGGAACAGGTCAATCGCTGCGCTTGTGTTAGAAATGAAAGTGCTTCCCCTGTACCTCGTACTCTGATAAATGTGGAAGCAGGTGTGTTTGGAACCTTTCGTTTGGGGACGTCGCTCCTCATGGAAACTGTCTGCTTGCGATCTGTCCAATGTAGAAGAAATCTTGAAACACTTAAAAAACACTTTGATTTAGTTCCATTCGGCAAACGTTTCTGAAGAACCTTAACCTGGGAAATTGGAGGGGTTAATCTCCACCACCCTCTCCTCAACTTCAGTGAGCACTCCTTCAGGCTGAAAAGAAGTGAGAGTGATAGAGAAAGAGAGATCTAATTCTGTTCGAAATCACAATCAATCAGGTCTGTATAGTTGTAGGATGTGTTGCAAACCCACCACGACCCTCAGGTTCTTCCTGATTCCGTCATTGTTATTTGAGCTGTACACCTGAGCTTCTATCCACTGATCTTCTAGCTCAAAGGGTATGATCACAAATGGGACGGCTTTGGAAGACATGGAGTCCACAGCAACAGTTACCCTGTGTTTGCGCTTCTTGTTGGCACTGCTGCAAATCCCATCTGATGTCTGGAAAGTCACGTGCACCCGCTGGAAGAAAAGTGGGAGAACTTCAGCATGTGAAAGAACAGTGTCATCTCACACACTACAGCTGCCCAGTACCTTCAGCTTCTGGTTAGTATAATTGTGAAGAACAGCCTTTATTTCCAGTTGTTCATTCCGCACAGCTGAATAAGGCATCTTCAGATCAATAAAAAAATCTTTCTTTACAGTGATCTCATAAGGATCGGCCACACATATTCCTGCAGAGAAAGAGAGAGAATGTAATGACAAAGAGCAAAACAATCACAACAGAATATCAAGATGTAAAGTTTTTAACCATTGATGTTAGACATGCTGATAGCTGTAATCTGCCAGGTAGTGATGGAGTCCTTCAAAAAGAGCCCGTTTCTCAAGAAAGACGTTTCATCACTAGGCACAAATGAAAAACACAACATTTTGGGTTTCAGTAACTGAGCATGTGAGTTCCTGCATCATGATTGGCGGACTGCATTAACAAGCAGGTGCATCTACTAAAGTGTCCATTAGAGGTTTTCACGGTCCACCATAACCCAAGTCCATATTTTAAATATGAACACATCTGCCATGTGTTGCTCTGCATCAAATGGACTTTTGAAGCTGAACGAGAAGCTAATGGATGACGGGAGTAAGATGGATGTTTGCTGGTCCAGAGGAGGATGAATTATGTCACGGTCAGGTACAGGCTTCTAACATTACAAACAGGCAAGATACAAACTATTAATAACTTTATTAACTTTTTAATAGCAATATAGCGGTAAAATTTGTGCCGATTGGGTCTGTGTCTGGGTCAAGCTTTCAAATCCAGGTCAGTTCCAAGTAGCACATTTATGGCATTAGGTCCAACTTTAAAATAACTTTCTGTGTCTCTTTGTGTTCAGGCACAAATTTTGGGATGCGTGAAGACCTCTCGTGGCCACTCTTTAACTTACCAGAACTTGTTTGCAGGACAGTCTGGTAGTTTGATCTCCTCCCAAAGCCAACTTTCAGGAAACTGCGTACGGACCGACATTTCCTCTTGGTCTTCAAAGTCATCTTCCTCACCTGAAAACCAATGGCTTGTTATCTATATATATTATATATACATGAATAACAATCATGCCACTATGTATTCGTTATTGCAACTATGTATTATTTTCATAAGCCCCTTTCACACTGTAACTCTGGTAAACTACTAGTAAACTATCAGAAAGACCTCACCAGTAAATCTAAATGGCGTTTCGTCTTACCAGTAAGATACCCTACACACATCAATACCAAACTACCGGTAAACTGTGAGGTCATCAGCCACGAGTGAGCCAATGACATAACGTGTCATGTTTTAATGTTCTCACTGCGAGACAGGTAGAATTCATCCTCTGCAGAGACTCTGTGGTGTGATATCTCCTTGCAGCAGTGCAAAAAGGCCTGGACACATTCCTCTACGTCTACGACGAATGTGGCTCTTCGTTCACAGCTGTAGCCGAGTTTATTCTCCTGCATTCCGTCAACACAGCATTTCTTCAGATCACCAGAGTATTTACCAGCTGTGAAGTCAACGTAAGAATGACTGTGATACTACATCACAAAAATACATGATGTGTAATGTTTTAAACTGAGTTCTTACTCAGTGTAGTGGTGACCTGCAGAAGGCTCACAGCTCTCCGTCTTCTCTTAGATGGGGCAGGGCACTCCAACACTACGAGAACATTACAAATGTGAGTGAGAAAATGTAAAACTGACGTGGCAAACATGCGTGGGTGTTCCTTTCAAATGTTCTGCTTTAAGAACCTTGAAACCAGTGACAAATCTCAAAAAAATCAGACAACAAAATTCAGAAGACGTGCACGCTTACAACTTCTGGGCAAGTGTTAAGGGAGCATCACAGCACACCTGTGCGCAAAACAGGGTCCTGAATAGCTTGATCATTTCACTGACAGTACATGAACCCACTGGAGTCACTGAATGACATTAATGATGGAGAAATGATCAGAAAGCTGTAAAGAGCCAAGATATTATTTAAAGGGATAGTTCACAGAAAAATGAAAATTCTGTCAGTAATTACTCACCACACACATAAGAGGTGTGAAAGGTGATAAACACATTGTTAAAATGGTCCAGGTGACCACAGTGGTTTAACCTTAATTTTATGAAGCGAGAACAGTTTTTGTGTGCAAAACTGTGAGCCGCATTCTGACACGGAACTTAGAGGACCGGAAATTGCAAGTAATTCTCTATGTCGACATCTGCAGACATATTTACACATTTGTTTTATATACAGCACATGTCTTCCTCTGCTTGTAAACACAGTGCAGTGATTTTTTATTCTCACCACTTTAAGGTTGAATCGCTGTAGTAACGTGGACTATTCCTATAGGACTATTATACCTCACTGGGCCTTTAAAGTGATGTTTGTGTTCTAAAGATGAAAGTTGTTCTTACGGCTGTGGAACAAGATGAGGGTGAGTAATTAATAACAATTTCTATTCTTCGATGAACTATCCCTTCAACGTGGTTGTTTTTGGCTAAAGAAATGAGGGTGAGTAAATGATGAGAAATGTGTCAATCTGGGGAGAGCTAATCCTGTGAAAAACATGTCTTGTCTGCATAAAGCTCATTTGCAGGTACTTGTTCTGGTGTTGGTTCCTCCAGCAGTGCTGGATTCAAACATCAGTCCAGCATCATAGAAAACTCCCATACTGTCCCTTCCACTGCCTGCTGTACAACCAGCGTCATGCTTCTCAATCACGTCCCAGATCTACAAGTGACATCAGACAGAGACATTTAAATCCAGAGAATGACAGTGTTGAAAAATGATGCGTTTAGATAGGATTCACCTTTGTCTGAGTGAGTCTGTTCTTGTCATTAAGGACATACACGCCCTTATCTACAGCTACCAGCCCAACTTTTGCTCCCGGATCTCCTGAAATTTTCAAGCTTAACTCATCACCTGGGCCAAACTGCGCCTGGTCCTTCACTTCTACCTTCAGCTGGGATTAAAAACAGCAATGAAATACTCAGGCATGTCACCAAGCGAAAAGACAAAACATCTGCCAGAGGAAAGTCAAAATCAGTGCTGTAAATACTTTAGTCGTGCATTGCACCGTTTTATTTTATTATGCTTTTATTTTTAATGTCTCTGTGGTCCGCTTAGAAGTAATCATCATTCATCATAATCATAATAGTCATAATTCAATAATTCAATCATAATAGTCTAATTTTCTATTCTGACATTCAATGTCCACAGCAGTCCTGTATATTAAAACAGTGTCTTACTGAAACTAAGCTACAAAAACAAGTTCATCCGCGCTTTCCAAATGTTAGGAACACAAGGAAAGCAATAAAAACACCACGAGCTGAACTACAGCGTCCTTCGTCTCTGTCGTTCGGCGTCTGTTCGTCTCTGTCGTTCGGCGTCTGTTCGTCTCTGTCGTTCGGCGTCTGTTCGTCTCTGTCGTTCGGCGTCTGTTCGTGTTCACGCACACGAACGGGTGGGCGGGGCCAAAGAGGCGACGACTAGCGTCGCACAGTGACGTCACGTCAAGACGACCCCTGCCATCAAAGGCAGGGCAGCCGATTTTTTCAGAAACATTCTTTGTTACTTAGACAGCGACCACTAATTAAAATATCTATAAATATATTTATATATGAACATATTCTGTGAAATGCGTAGGACCATAAAATGAGTTTCCTACTTGCTTGTTGTTTGTACAGTACAATGACATCTTTTATGTCAAAACATCAAGCACAATTTGATTAAAATAAAAACATGTATATGTTAAATATATATATATGTTTATGAATTTCGAACTCTGATATTTTCTATTTCCAAAGTTTGTTCATATATCTCCAGGATACTAGCAATAAATTGTTTGTCAGTTGTATAACAAATTATGTCTGCCACTTTTCTTTTGCATTTGATTTTAATTGGTCAACATCGTGAGGATTTCTCATTTGTACTTATTGTGTGAATATAGTTTGTGCAGTTTTTGATGGCTGACCAACCGTTCCCATGCATGTGTCCTTCACATCAACCCAGACGGAGTCAGAAACCACCTCATCTGACCCCACATGATAATAAGCCACGAAGCGGAACGAGGGCACCATGTCTTTGGTTACAGGCAGAGACAGAGTCACTAGAGACTGTCCTCTTCTCTTAAACCTGTCTGCCCTCACAATCTGCCCCTTACTGACGATCTGTGCAAAGAAAACAAACAACGTACATACACAGCCAACATACTTTACATTAATATTGAAACAAACACAAGAATGCTTTTTTAAAAATATCTTTAAATGGCTTTCCAAATTTCAAGTCACTTAATATCATCAGTCTTGGCCAATGTTGGTCATCCTGCTGTTTTTTGGCATTGCCATAGCTGAAAGCAATTCAGCAATCTTTATAGCTATGAAGCTAGTTCAGGTGGAAATATATTTTAATCAAGTTTCTAATTTATTCTAAAAATTACAGTGGGACAACAACAATAAAGATATCAGTTAATGTGGCTGCATTAAACTACAGACATTGAAAAGCAGATTGATGGAAATGTTTGTTGAAGCAATTATTCAAGTGTAAATGTTTTGGATTTGGCAGGTGAAAAAGGGAAAGAGTTTGGCTCATTGTGCTCTGATGATCTGTTTTATATGGATAAAAGAATGATTTACCCCTAATGTAGATAGACAATACAACTATTAAACTGCTGTCGGTGCTGGATGAACTGTATATGAGTGATAATGTGTCCACACACCATATATGTGAAATCTTGGTTCTGGACTCCTGAACTCTTCCCCAGGTTCAGATTGACCTTCATCTGGTCACCCATCTCCAGCTCTGCAGCATCAATGCCAATGTGCAGGAAGTTGTTGGAGCCTCTTTTGGGTTTGTAGGCATGAGCTGTCATCTTCCTCATCGCCTGCTGCTTATCTTCTAACTCCGGGTCTCTGGTCCTTACCTGGAAGAAAATAAAATCTTTAGCGACACTCGTCTGTTTGGTGTCACCGTTACAGATGGTGTCGTTTGTTTGGAAAAGCTTTTCTAATTTGAAAACAGCAGAGCTAAATTTATGCTAATGACAAGTATAGTTAAAGTAACATTGGTACTTTCAGGTAGTTGTCTAATCTACAATACCGCTTCTATCTAGTCTCAGCTGATAGGCAGGTCTTACTGTGATCTCCAGTGTGGAGGATTCTGCCTGAGAGTTGATGGTAACCTTTGCAATGCCATTGGCTTTTGTTCGACCTCTGACCTTTCCAGGGTTGACCTCCACTTCTACATTTTTAGCAGGTGTCTGGTCAGGATTTGTCACAAAAACCTTTTTGAAAACCGCGAATCAAAACAAGAAATGAAAAAAAGAAACATTAAACAATTATGATACTCAATATTTGATCTGTGTCAGTGGATAGTGGTTAGTCATTATATTGTTCAAATGTTTAACCTTTGAATAATGTTTCATACCGAGACATCAAAAGACATTCCAGGTTTGAAGAAGTGAGGTGTTTTCTTGAAGTGGATGGTGTAYGGTGATGTCACGATTTGAATGCCCCTCCTCTGAGCTTCTACCATTTCACTGCCTGAAACACAATCATCCACCAACGCACGACATGAGCTTTCATGTCAACAAAATGAAACAACCTCCCCTGTCTCCTGAAAACAAGGAGAGAACGTGTGTATTTGACTACAGTACATGTATGGTGATGTTTGAGAATTGTACTTGCTGTGCATTCTGTGTGTTGCTAGGAGAATTATATGTCATGAACATTAGTGTGATAAAAGAAACACATTTGACACTGCAGGCAAAACTCACCTTTCTCTTGCAAGAACATAGAAACTTTCTAACATAAACCCTTACTGGAAGAACAGGAAAAAGACCTTCTCAACTAACGCTGAACTTTTTGAGCCATTTTCAGACTTCTGTTTGACTCTCACCCGATTCTGTTAAAACACTGACTGAAATATAGATGGATTTCCCCACTAGCTGCTTGACGTCTGGAAAGGTGTTTTTAATCATCTGACTGCTCAGCTGTGCCCTTCCTTCTCCATCAGATATCTACAGAGAAACAACAGGTCACATCACCACTGTACAGTATAGCTGTAATAGCTCAGATAGTGATGCTGTTCAACTGTTTACAGCCATTTACAGATGAGAAACAGAACTGACTGGTACTTAGTTATTGAAATCAAAAAATGTGTCAGAAAACGAATCGTTAGCTGAAGCATCTTAAAGGGACAGTTCACCAAAAAATACAAATGGAAGGACAATTTGGAATGACATGAAGGTGAGTAAATGATGGCAGAAGTTTCATTTTTTTGTTGAACTGTCCCGTTAATTGGGTAAAATGTGAGAATCTGGAAATCTCTCTGAATCCATTGATTTGTATTGTTTGCAAACAAACATCTTGTCCAGACAGTTTTGCTTAGGAAACAGGTAGTTGTTGTTCATTGAAGATGTGGGCTCACCTGAACCCTCTGCAGTGAGGCAGCCATGCTTATTTTTCTGTCATTGTCCACGACACCAAACACAACAAAGGCACTTCCTTTCACTTTATTACCAAACAGGTACCTACAAACCAATCAAACATTTGAGTGTCAAATTTTTGTTTCGATGTAAAAGTACTATATATATATAAAACGGTAATGAGAAACTGCTTTCGCACTTGGCTGCTATGTGAACAGTCAAAGAATCCTCATTCACATAGAAGAATGGTTTGCTCGGATTTAAAGTCACTTCAAAGCTTGGCAGCACTAAAAAACAAAACAGCAGTTTTTTTATTTTCACACAGCTATAACATCGATAGAATTGGTTAGAAAAATGATATAATTGAGGAGGCAAGAACGTTACCGTATTCCAATACTTCGAATTCTGTGGTGAAATTTTTTTGTGGTGTGTTCTTGTATTTTGCTACTAACTTCCAAACCCCAGAGCTTTAAAACATGACCAGAAGAATTTCAAGCCATATTGAAAATGTATTAAAAGAAAACAACAACATAGTCTTAATTATGATCTGATCAAACTCTGACCAAATGCAGTTCTTTTTACTTTAGCAATTAACTAACCTGGCAATTTCAGGTAAAGGATAAGATTCACTCTTGATTCCCCCTTTTGGGAAGAATGCATCTCTTTTAAGTGCGATACCTTGGGGATTCTTGGGAAACAGCAAAAATGTAACAGGAATTTGGTTGTGAATAATCAAGTCCGTAATGAAGCAAACAGGGGCTACAATGATTAAAAGAAACTTTGTGTTTGGGTACCATGATATCAACTGTGATGGAAGTGCCATCAAGCAGGTGCTGGTCAGGAGTTAAGGAGAAGATCCTGTAATTAACTGGAAAAATACATCATCGCACTGAAGGTCAAGACCATGTATGACAGATGGAATTAAGCAATTATATTGGACAGATTGAAGCATATACTGTATTATAAACTTGTTTTGTGAATTTGGCACATTCTAAATTGGTTTTAGAATATGCCAATATGGCATATGACATACAGGCAATGGGCTCTGCCTGTGTTCCTGTAGCTCAACTGGTAGAGCGTTGCGTTAGCAGCGCAAAGGTTGTGGGTTTGATCCCAGGGAATGCAAATACTGATTAAAAAGTGAATACCTTGAATTTACCGTAAGTCGCTTTGGATAAAAGTGTCTGCCGAATAAATGTTAATGTTTTCTACAAGGTAATCCTGCCCACAATCAATTTCAGAATATAATATATGTTCAGTCATATTTGGACTGTTTTTGTGATCTTACCTGTGCTGGCAGGTGTATAAATGGGTTTGTCTGTTTGTACAAATATATATCCAGATTTAAATGAGACCATGACCACTTTCTCCAGAAGGCTGGCCGGAAACTGAGCTTGTAGATACACATACTGCTTCTCCAGAGGATCCTCAGAGAAGAAATTCTTACTACCAGGAATCTGCAGAATATATATAATATATATAACATGTAACTGTTATATATATATATAACATGTAACAGAATATATATAATATATATAACATGTAACTGTTACTTTATATCTGACAATCCAGATTTCTAATATTGCAAGTACAAATCCAACTTGATTCATACTTTACTAACTGCAGTCAGGAGTATAACATCTCAGTATTTTTATTTAACTGTGAACTCAGACCTTCAGGAGCACTGAAGGTTTTATTTAGGCTGCAGTATCTGCTTGTAAGCACATCCAGTGTATGTCTGTGTTTTGCTTTTCAGCTGGGAGTCTATTTCATCTTTTATTGACCCATATTGTATGAAATGGTGAAATTTGCCACACTAATCCGGGTTGGTCTGAATAGTTATTGAGAACTAAAACATTGCTCACATGTTACTTTCTCTTCTGCTAACAAATTTTAAACCCTTGGTTCTAGAAATATTCATTTTTCCTCCTATTTCTTGCCTCATACAGAGCAATGATGGAACAAAGGCATTCCAAATATATGTGTTTAAAAAAACATGATGTTTATAGCTCCTTTTTTATTTCTTATGGAATGGAACGTTATGTCTTTTATATTGACAACGACAGCATTGTGGTCATATCTTGCCTTTATGTCTGTAAGGAGCTGAAAATTGTTCTCCTTCGTCAGTTTCACTGATTTAGACACCAGCTCTAAGGTTTTGCGTGGGTGGTTCTTCACTGTAATCCTCACGTTCAGGTCTCCTCCAGCGTAATCCTGAGCCTCCACGAACACGTTCTCCGAGGAACCCACACTCAGCAAATTAGGAGACGACAGAACATATCTGAGTTTCCAAAATAAACATTTCAGTGTTTTACATTTCGAGAATTTAATAGGAACGAGCACATACAAGAAAATGAAGAAATGAATGTTTGAAATGAATGTACTTACAGTGGCCGACATAATGTTAGTAAAGGAAAGCAAAGAATAAGAGTAGTAAACAACACTACACATCCATCCATCCCTGCATGTGACAGCAACCACAAGAGCAGCATCCTTTCAGCTTTTATCTGTCACGTTTTCCTTCCTTATTTCAAGATATCATCTTGGTCCTTGATCATTGAGTAACTGCAGAATGGGGTAATTTCAGTATGAGCAAGCAAAAGAAACACTATTGGTGTGCTAGATTTGTGCAAGAACTGTTGACAGACTGTTGCCTAAACTCTCTTATGTTCTCCACCCAAACAGTGTGTCAACAGTGCTCAGAAAAGGGCACATTTAATAAACGCATTCACCTTTTCCATTTACATTAACAATGAAGTAAAAAGTCAAACGGAACTGACGGTATGTTCATACATCTGTGTGAGTCTAAGCTTCTCTGTGCGTGGAACTTGTATGCAGACATTTGAAACTGAAGGAAAGTCATATAGTTGATTTCATTCAGTCCCATTATTCCCACATACAGCAACACAAAGTAGAAAGTGACTGTTTGCCTTTAGTCTGTTTATCTGGAGTAAAACGAATGCAGCTTTAAACCACATCATTCAGTAGATTAAACACAGCATGCAGGTCAGAGAGAACATGGCAGTTGCTGGTGATTTCAATGACCTTGATGCCTTTTAACTGTCATTTAACATTGCTGTGTCCAAAAACTTTCTAAAGCATAACATAAGGTGCACAAACATTTGCTTTGACATTTCTTGGTTGTCTTTTTTTTATATGCAAACTCACCGAGAACCTGAAATCAGAAACCACAATTGCTCAATAAATAGTATCGTTTTAACTCGGCGGTTAAAGAGTCTTGTGTAACGTATTGTAAATAGTGTCATGTAAAACATCAAGCAAAGGTTACTGAGGGCTCTCTTCTTTCAAAAGTACTGCTATTAGAGAATACTTACCTCTAAAATGTAGTTCACTGAATGCGACCTACAATCTCTGATTCCTGTGCGTGGCAATGGAAAAGTGAACATTTACAATTACAACAATAAAACAGTTACATTTAAATGTTTCTGACAAATAAATGTATTGACTTGTTAAACACATTTTCATTGGAATATTTCTAGCATATGAGACTGAAGCAGCAGCGAGTGGCAGTGACAGTATTCTCATGCTTCTGGCTTTCACCAGATACATCGTGAATTTTACAAAACTATAGTGAAAACTTTAAATTGTCATGCGGTGCAATAAAGTAGCTTCTCCTCAATGCACACAATACCATGAAAAATGTAGAGATTTAATTTCAAGGCAAAACTAAAGCAGATGGTAAGCATGTTAACTGCGGTATCAGCAGGAGAGGGTGGTCCTACTAAGATGGTGGTGCTGCCCCAACATGCATGTGGTGTGACGTAGGTTGTGCATGTGCCAAAGATGAACAGTTGCGTGGTACCTGGCCCTTTAAATATAGCCATTTAATAAAGCCTGTTTACAATCAATACACACTGACGATTTAAACAATTTGAACCCTCAGTTCATGTAAAATTGATTATTATGTTTATTTATGACATTTTTTTCAACATTTATCCAGACAGATGACACCTAAGACCACACGTATCACGACTATTTCTGGCTGATCATGTTGCCGTTGTTTTACCATATTTTACCCCATTCTCATTTGGTTCCAGCCACAATCATTTACATTTATTCATTTGGCAGAAGCTTTAGCGACTTACAGTGAATTCAAGGTCTACATTTATATCAGTACTTGTGTTCTGGGATCGAACCCACAACCTTTGCGCTGCTAACGCTCCACCAGTTGAGCTACAGGAACACAGACACAGTCATATCATGAGAGTAAGAAGACCTTCACATCCACTCGCTCCTCCAGAGGATTCTCTTCAGTGAATGAAGACCAGACAGAGATGATGTTGCTGTGATGTTCTTCTGTCAGGTGAGAATGTTTCTTCTTCTCTGTGACTGAATGATTGTGGGAGGAGT
>JAZGTK010004991.1:0-18026 GCA_036877625.1 Ambastaia sidthimunki
CGCAAGCACATGGTGTTTTTGGGTGGAGCTGTTTTAGCCGACATCATGAAAGACAAAGACAACTTCTGGATGACCCGAGAGGAGTATCAGGAGAAGGGCACTCGTGTTCTGGAGAAGCTGGGGGTTACCGTTAGATAAATCACACACACACACGGCCAGATGTCACATACTTGCACCCACACTGTCAGTCACGCCGGTGGTATTTTGGCAGCATAATCAGAAGGTTTTTGGCAGACTATGAGAATTTACTTGAGGATAACAATCAAATGCACAAACTTTCCTTGCAATCCAAAAAACGCTTTTACAACATTCCAAATGCTCCGCTTCAGATCTAAACAGGAAATAAAAACTGAAGGATAAAAAAATGACATTTATGCTGCCAAAATAAAGCCTAAAGCAAGCCTTCATGTCTGTTTCATCATGTTTATTTTGATGCTGTCAGCACTGAGTTCACATTGATCGATAAAGAGAATTCTCACTCAGATGAGAGGAAAACAGTGGACAAAAGGATAAATGTATTTTTAAAAAGATAAAAAGTAATGTGTACAAAACATTGTTTTGTAAGAAGAATAAAAATAACTGCAGTCAGTTTGCTATTAAAAATAGTAAATGAAAAATGCAAGTTTTGTGGCCAGTGGTTTTAAATATAGACATTCCTCTGAAGACAGACAGCTTCTGCTGAATCTGTAACTTACAGTGTTTTTAATCGCTGCATTTGGACACTTGACTAAAAATGTCTTAGCACACCAACATTCCTCATGAAGCATCTAACAGAAAACTGGAAGATCCTCCTTTTGTCAGACACATGACTGAAGTTGTTTTAAAACTCTGAGGTCCAGATTCATGTGGAGTTAAGTTAGTCCATCTCAGTTTAAAACAGAGAATCATTGACATTCCTTTCAGTTTAAAGGACCTTCATAACAATAGCATCAGTTTCAGACTATTTGAGATTAAAATGATAATGTTCTTCCACCATTAAAACTGTTAGGACCATCAGGGGTTTTTGCCATGTAACATTATTTTAAACACAAAGACACATTTTCACCCAAACTCATCTTTTTATTTTGGTAAATGTGAGCTGAAAGTGTTTTCATGAGATTCACAGGCATTGCTCAAACAATGGCAGGCTTGTGCAGGTGTCTGTGTCTGCGCAGCTGGGCTGCTGTTCCTCATTGTGGCTTTGAGCATGTCTGTCATTCCTGCGCAGTAACTCTGTCTTCTGTCAGTCTGCATCAGTCACGGCTGCTTTATTTAGACGATCAGTTCTTCTGCTCGATCATTTTCTTTACATTTTTTTATTGCATTGTTTTTTGTTGGGTTTTGGGTCAGAAGTTGTTTGTACTCTTTCTTTTTGAAGTTTTTGAGCTATAATAAATGTTGTGGGAATGAAGGGTGATGATGACACCCGGGAGCTTGGTGGGTGTTTCTGTTTAAGACGCTTCATTCCCAGAACACAGGCGGCACGATCGTGATTTTCTGTCTGCAGTATAAATGACATGATGATGGTATTAATAATGACAATATTAGTTTTAGTATCTACTCAGCTTTTGAGGCTTGAGTTACAGTGTCTCTCTGTTTGGCTTGTACACATTCAGACTCTCTGATTTCACTCGGACATTCTTACTGTGCCAAGTTTCGGTGTTGTAGTCAAACATTGTGTTTGTTTGTTTCTCTGCTTATTGTTTTGTTTGTTTGTGGTGTACTGCCAGACTTGATTTCAATAAAGAAAATTGATTTATAACTCGATGGTTAACGTGAGTTATTTGAAAGGTCTGACTGTGTGTGACTGTGCGTGTCTCGTTTATTATACTATGTGGCATGTAACTATGGAAACAAACTCCTTTCACCATGGAGACATGCTGTATACAAGCAATGTCCTATAGATCTGTGATATACATGTAACATATGGTCTTGTAGATTTTCCTATACTGTCAGGTCGAGATTAAATTGGTTTGTGTGTTTTGTTTTCTCCCTTAGGAAGATCTTTAGCTTTTGGATGTCTGCAATACAACCATCTTGTGTAGTGTAACAGATCTGTGTGTGTGATTGTGTTCCCATTTGTTTCCGATTTCATTCATGTAAACGGGGGTCTGTGAGACTCGGTGGGGCCTGTTTAAATGAAGTCCAGGCTGCTCTACACACATGACTTGCATGCTGTATTTTACACGCTGTGTACTGAGAGTGGTGAGAGGTTTGTATAAATGCTGAAAACCTGCAGAATTTGATCTATTTAGGTTAACCAAAGGAACAAGCCACTGAGATAAACCTGTCACTGGTGTCTTTATTTAAAGGCACACTGTCATGTCATTGCAAACCATTGTGGCTTTTTCTTCCATAGAAACACAAAAAGAAATATTTGAAGTATAAAAAATAATTGTTTTAAAAGAGTCTGTCCACACTTGCCTTTCTGATACATATAAAGAAGTAACACTGTATATAATTCAAGCAACAGACTTGTTTTTATGGTGTATATTCCATGATTCAATTCTGTGCTGTACACATGACTAAATTGTCCTCTGGGGGAGAGACAAGCTGTTGCGTTCAGTTGAAGCCGCTCAGAACACAACAGACCAATTCATAGATGTATGAAATGAACGTGCACATTTACTATCATTATCATTATACAACTGGCTTGTGAGAGCAGATATCTGGTGTAAATGTTTCTTGTACAGCCTGCAGAGGTTTGTTTGCTGGGACATTCAGCACTAATGCATGCTGGGATTGAGTGTGAAGGACAAGGCCATAGGATTTGTTTCTAAACTGAAAAATTGGTTTAGAAGTGAAATCATACTTGAAAACATTGACAGCCAATCAAAATCTATTTGAATTAAAAGATCTTATGTCTACGCCAGCAGCCAAGCTCAGAATAAACCAGGAGTGTCCAAACGCAGCCGTCCTGCAGAGTTTAACTCTAACCTGCCTCAACACACCTGCCTGCAGTTTCTAATCTGCCTCATAAGACCTTGATTAGCTGCTTCACGTGTGTTTAATTAGGGCTAGAATTTAACCTTCCAGGCGCCGAATTAGACACAAACGTATTGTTTGTTGGTGAGGACACTAATAAGATTATAGTTATTGTATTCAATGACAAATGAGAAGATTTTAGTAAGGCTACATTGCCTACAACAAAAGACACAATGTATATGTAGCTAATATGTCGGTTAACATTACAAAGTTAATGTAAGCGTACTTGAATCATGTTCCTCAGTGCTGCAGTGTATAATGCATTGGAAACAAATCTGTTTCCATTAGCAGAGATAAGGGTGTACATGAGGAAGGAGACCATGCTGGCCCGGCCCTCTCTTCCTGTAGCACATAGACACGCACGACTCTGAGGTCCTCGGTGTGGGAGAACTTCTGGATAATGTAGATGTTTCTTACCCTCCCTGATCCTGAACATCTTGGTTTCCTCCCTCTTCTTTGTTCTTTTACTTTTTGGCTATTTTATCTTTACTGGCTTGATCTATCTCGCCCTTTCTCTCTCACACACACACACACACACACACAAAGTTTAAATCCCAGTTATGCACAACAACATCCTGGTGTGTGTCTGTGTGTCTGGGAGGAAGCAGTTGCACAAACACTCATTCACAAATCTGTGTGACGGCACGAGAGGAGACTGAACGAGCGAACGGCAGCGTCAACACGGCGCCTCCTGCAGTCTGGGAGCAGGTCAGAGTGGCGTCTCCTCTCAGCTGCACGCAGTCAGCGCATTCAGACAGTCATGCATTGAAGAAGTTTGATCTATGAGGTTAAATATGCCTTATGTATACTGCTTTTTTTTAATTGAACCAGAAAAAACTGATTTGCTAATGACACTCAAGTTTCTAATGTCATATTGAGAGTAAAAGATTGTGATATAAGATTGTGATATTGTTAATGTAGCTGCTTTTGATTGACAATCTCAGTACATATTGCTGCTGTTGTGTTTTTTTGCAGCTTTAAAAATAGAATTTTAATAAACAAATTAAAATAATGTATGACAATTTTTAACTACTTGGTCGTCTTTTATTTAAAATGTCATTGTAGTAACTGGAGTCATTTTTGGCATCTAAAATATTTTATAGAAAGATTTTAAGATTGCAGAAGTGTCATGCATGGCCACCCATATAAAAAAATCCTGCTTCCAGTTTAACTAATTAATGCAGCCTAACAATAAACCCTGAAGGGTGTTGAGTTTTACTATGTTTAGGACGTTAGCAAGGATCTTCCACCTGCTCTTAGTTTTGAAATTCTAGTTATTAACTGGCCAAAATGTTGGACTGTGAGACAACAGCTCACTCAGACACAGAGTAAAATCATTCAGGGTCTTTAGGTCATTAATAGAATGTTGCTGTTATGTTTAATGTGTTGACAGAACTACAACATTCTCATGAAAACTCTGCTCGACCAGCTTCCCGTCCAATCCATTAATTCACTTGTTCTCTTTTAATATATCTTTAAGATGAAAAACAGTTTTACAAATATTGGAAATGTGGCTTTCAAAGGACAAGTTGCTATCAAATTGGACACCTAGATTCTTAGCTGATGCAAAAAGTTTACAACATTACAAACTGATTTAAAGCAAAAAGTGTTGCAAAAAAAAATTATGTAATAAAATCAGACACAAAGACAATTATTACACTATTGCTTTTGAGTCATTTATGATCAGTATTAAAATGACATTTAGAATTTTTATTACAATATATATTCAAATATATACACATTGTACATAATATATAAAGTTATTTTCATTGCAGTTTCTATGTGACATTTGTGTTTGGCAGTTAAGCAACTGAGCAGTTAAAAAAATGGAATTTACAGATGCACATACCAACATTTAATGGCCTCAATGCTCGTGGTGGGTCTGTCTTAATGCATTTATGTCACCATTAACAATCTGTTTGTCTGTATAGAAAATAAACAGCATTTTTACATTCTGAATGTTTCACTCTATAAATCCAAATGAATGTCAAATGATCTTATTCATCGCCTGTCCAACTGACCAGGACTAAAATTCAAATTGAGATGATTTATTGTCTGAATCGACACTAATTTATCAAACACCAGGTGGTCAGAAATAAACTGGTTGTAAATAAAACCTGATGATGTCACAGACTGAGAGCATGAGGGGGCAGAATGAGGAGAGCAATGACTGATTCAGGCACTTTCTTTAATGTTAGTGTGTGTTCAGGAGCAGACAGATCACTGATCCCTGAACACAGCTAAACCACCAGCACTCTTTAACTCTGCTTTAGACAGCATCACTGCAGAAGCTGTCAGAACATCAGCTGACAAACCGCATCACAGTCGTCATGACAGCGTCCACTGATTGGCTGGATGTTTCGAAGGATGAAGCTGACAGATAAATATTTTCAGAACTTCACAACAACTTGCACAGTGTTCAAATGTTTGTTTTACTAGTTTGTGTTGTGCTTAAGACAAAGGCAGAGAAAATGACTTCCTGTTTCCATTCTGAAGGTAAATTAATTTTGAGGCTGGTGTTCATTTTTAAACATTGATAACAGACACACACATTCTAAAGAACACAACAACACACGAGTGAATCTCACAAAACCTGCCATATTTCACTCCAAAATAAAAAAATAAAAACATTACAGCAATCAGTCTTTACTGTAACTATTGTCATGACATAATGATCAAAAATCTGGCTTTTATCTTTACATTTTTAAATATTGGGGTGAAATACGGCCTGACCGGGTGTGAGACACACATTACAATTGTGCAGAAATGTGTTTGCCATCTTTCACACAGTAAAATAGTCATTTCACTCTCTCTCTCACACACACACACACACACACACTAGTGTTGTACAGGTCAGTTATTTTGTACTCTGGCTTTGTCTAGTTGACTTTGTCTTTTTGACGTTTATCACAGTTAAAACAGAGACACACAAACGATAGACGGGAGACCCAAAATGAACTCAAACATTTAAAAGAAGCATAAAAATATAAAGTACCTGGACTTTTATATTTATATCTACATATATTTATATATACTTTTCAAATATAAATGAATATTTATCGTGTAATCATTTAAATGGAAGATAGGTTACTTAAAAAAAATACAATCAAAAAAACCAATTTAACAAAAACCAGAAAGTGTCTCCGGTACAATGAAACTGAGACAAAACAACAGAAACGGACCCTCTGAAATTCAGCGAGGGGGACAAAATAAACGCAGCAGAAGTTGAGACCCGCCCGCCGCTCACCCCGCAGCCTTGTGCCCGCCGCCGCAACAGCGACACGCGACGCCGCAGCGGTAACACGCGCGCAGCGGCGGGTAACAGCACATGCAGGGCGCCAGCAGCGACAGCCCCAGCAGCGCCAGCCAGCGCAGGCAGAAGCGCTCCTCGCTCGGGTCGCAGGAACACGGGTCCGAGAAGTCGCCCTCAGGGTCTGACATGCAGTGGTACAGCAGGCTGTCCGCGCACCACATGAAGCTCACCCGCCGGATGCAGGTCTGCACCGGGTCCGGGGCCTCCTGGCAGAGCCCGCGACCGTTTTCCGCCGGGCTGAACATGTTCTGGCAGTAGACGCATCGCAGGCGCTCTCTCCCGTCCTCCACGCGCCGCGGCAGCCACTTCGCCCGCGGCTGACCGGTCACCACACCCCCTCCGATGCCCGTTTTCCCACCTCGGGTGGCATGACCGTCCGCGCTGAGCGGGTAAGAGTAACTGTACTCATGTTTGGGTGGTTCACTTTTAGGGAGATGAACGTACGCGTCCGTGGCGTCCGATCGCAGGGATTTGTCGCGCGATGCGGTGGTGGCGTGGCGATAGTCCTCGTAACCCGTTAACCAGGCGCGTTCACGCGGGTTAATCCGCACGATCTCCTCCTCATGAAAGCGGACGTGACGCGCGCAGGGAAATATTGGCACAGTCTGTACAAAACACAGAAAACGTGAATGACTGCAGATGCTGAAGACTATCTGCAAATAACTGAACAACACAATCATCCAAATACTGCAACTGACACTTTAATCTGCAATATAACGCCCGTTTACTGTCATTATTAACATCCTAAATCTTGTGACACATTATTACATGTGTAATGTACTATGATCAAGAAATGTCGTTGTTATATTATTACATACGATTATATGCTGTTGTTTATTTAAATGTTTTCAGATCAAACAAGAGCTGAAATAGCCAATTTTATTTAACACTATTTATTAACACTTTTACCAAATTGTCTGAACAATATTCTGCCTTTAGTGTCTAAACAGTTTTTACTGCAAGTATGCAGTGAACTAGGACTGTATAATCATGACATAACTTCCTGTTTTCTATCTTGGTGGTTGATCTGAAACACAAAAGAATGATTATTATACACTGCCTGTTATACTCCATTTATACTCTCTATTTCTTAGTTAATCATGGAGGTTGAGTAACGTTGGGCAAACCAATCACTCGCCTGCCCTCACCTGGTCCAGGTAGTAATGGTCAGAGTGCCTGTGCTGGTCATAGAAATGTCCCAGAATGCAATGGTGGGGCTCAGAGAAGCTGATCGGTGCGAGCGTCTGCATGGACGACTCTCTCTTCTGGGAAGAGTTAGACGAGCTGTCTGTGGCATTCTGTGGACAGACAGAGTGGGAACAGAATTTCTTGTCTAAACTGAGCATGTTCAACCTGCGTCCGAGCATCCACGAGTGCAAATGAAGTGCTCAAGCACTATTATCTGTGACCATTAACCCCTGAAATCTTCACCGTCTCATCCTGAAGCCTGGAGTCAGACTTACAGTGAACACGTCGTCATCACCCAGTTCAGCTTCATTCTGCAGTGTGGAGGAAGATGTAGTTGAGCCTGCAGAAAACAACAGTTACAGAACTCATTAGAAATGCAGGACTAAACATGATACAAGTATATTCAATAAAAATAAATGTTAAAAAGGAAATTTATTTGAAATATGATCAAAATGCTTTCATCAGTAAACACAGTCTCTGTCATACTCCTCTTCTCCACGGATCCTCTCACCTTCTGTGAGGTCCTCGATGGCCTTCCTCACACCCCGATCGAACGCTCGGGCGTCAGCAGGGCTCTGGAAAGACAGGCCACACTTCCTGTTGTCCACCTTCCAATGGTGGAAAGTGGGCGTGGCTTTAGTGTAGACAAGGTCCTTCTTTAGACAACACTGCAGGATTACCTGCACAGGAAACACAGAGAGATAAAAAACAAACACATGTACAGACGGCATTAAGACGGTAAATAATGAAAGCTCAGGTTTTATTGAACATTTAATGGAGACACACAAACACACACATAGCTCTCTAACCTGCTTGTCTTTGAGCCTCTCGCCATAGATGAGAAAGCCGTTTCGTCCCAGGATCTCCAGATCAGCCGGGACCACCTTACAGACACCCACACGACTGAGACCTCCACCCTCCTGAGCCAGCCAACCCCCACTAGACTCATCCCTCGTCATCACTACTGCTTTCACTCGCACTATATAACTGTCACTGCAGAGAGAGAGAGAGTTCTTAAGAAATAACTTTTAAAAATGTCAAAGAACAAAGAGAGAAACACGGCAGCAGGTAAATGTCAGGTGAGTATAAATCCAACTACTATTATCCAACTACTATATCCAGATACTATTACTAGACACAGACCAGACGAGTGTGAGTGAGTGTGTGTCTGTGTGTGTGTGATATCTGTTGTGTGATGATGTGATTGGTGACAGATGGTGATGAGTAGTATTCAGGAAATGGTGAATGGTGTGACTGGGTGAGGGTGGAGTCTGGCCATTCTGTGACAATATAAAATACAGAATATTTTGCTTCACACTGCCCAAGCACTCACTAAATACATTTGTTGTTATATTAGTTATAAGTCACTTTTGATAGATTTATTGTAAATGCAAAAGTGAAAGCAGCTATTCACTGTGTACATACTGCAATGACATGCAGTTCCCATAGCAACCACTGTCACACACACAGAAATAACCGTCTGTTCTCATCTGCTGCTTCTGAAACTTTGTCATCTCTTCATTCTCACAGTAAAAATTGTAGCAACAGAAAATGTCTTCACACTTCCAGATGACTAGCCTGCGTCCTTTCAGTAAGTCCATCAGAACCAGCATTCATCTGAACTGATCGTGCCTCAGCGTTACTCCCTCTCTGTCCCTCTCACACATTTTATTGACACACAATGTGCTGTGTGAGGTCGTGCCGGTTTGATCGATATAGATCATGTTCCTCCTCAATGCGGTTCTGAGGTCCAGTTCACACGAGTGTGTTTGCACTCATTACAGACGGAAGCGCTGGTTTGCTCAGCACGTTTCCTGAAGAATTCACATCCCAGTCCAAAAAGTCAAACAAACACCAGAATTCCAGAACGCTGTAAAATGTCTGACACCTTAAAGGAACGATACGCCCAGAAATAATGTCATCATTCACTCACCCTCATGTTGATCTGACCCTATATTGTAAATGTTTCCCCCACGAAACTCAAAAGATATTGGGCAGAAGGTTTCAGCTGGATGGTGATTGAAATGAGTAAATGTGACTCAGAGTTTTCTGTAGATCTCCAACAGCTCTGTGTGATAATCTACTTCATAACTCTTATAGCTTGTTTTTGATGCATCATTATACTAAAGGCACAATGTTTTTTACAACAGATTGTCAGTTTGACTTCGTAAAAATTGGAATATAATGCACAAGTTACATGGATCACATTTGTGACAATTGGCAGTATAACGAAAATATAAATCATCCATTTTTTGTAAGGAAAACAGGAATTTTGCCTGATCTATCTATCTATGTGGTGCATGAAAGATAATACAAACAAATAATTCAGGGTCAGAAAAACAGAAAGCTGATCAACCTTTTAATTTAGGGTGACAAATTCCTTTAAAGCACAAACTCTTTTTCCTGATATTCATCATCTTAAACAGTCACAGTCTCTCTAACATTTAAAAAAACAGCTTGAATGGGGCTGAATGGTCCAGTTAATTCTGTTGAGTGGAACTTGTGTGACAATGAGTGATTGTGTGACACATCATGGGTCAAAGGTCAAAACACACAGGAAGCAGCCAGAACAACACTGTCCACAAACAATATACACAGTGACCCATTTAGCAAATACCCGCTAAACAAACGTAAACATGTGAAGCAGGCAAAGCCCACCAGTGTAGCAGAAAATGACAATGATATAATGATAAATGCTACAAGACAATGGCTGCAGGATTCAATGTCCCAAATGCAAAACTTCTGGTACACAAGAGTCTGGAGTCTCACACAACACTAGCATATATAAATGTCATTGCAATAACAAAATATCAAACTAATTGCTTTTAAAAGATAACAAAGCATTTCACATAAAAAAGTCTTTAATCGGCTACAATAATAACCACAATGTTTTTATTTAATATCAAACATATTTTGACCCTTCTAATGTCAAATGTAGAGTAGCAGTTTGTCCTCCATTAAAAGAGACATAAAATAATAAAGTGAGAGACTGAGTCTTGTTTCATTCATTACTGACACGTGTCAGAAAATCAGACAGTGAAGGAGTGTAACAGTGAAGCTTCACTTCTGCAGGACGTGTTAAATCCTCTCCTCCTTCTTTTCCTTCACAATCTCTTCAGGATCATGTTCTCAAGACAACTCAAGTCAACACTTCACAACCGCTTTACATGCCCGTCTGACACACACATTTACTCAAACAGGTGAGACTGTCATAAATTAAAACAATCCCATTGCCAAAAATATTTGTAAAAAAACATTTACCAATAAGTAGATATTATATATAATAATGCATTAGCTAACATGAACTAACTATGTAAAATACATGTTTTACACTTTGATTGTGTAAAGCAGGAGTTTGGGTCACAGGCTGTTTCAGGGTAACTTCCTCAACATTGCACGTTTGTATTTTTTGAGGATCACACACTCGTCATAGACCTCTCAATACAAAATACATTAAAAACAGTAAACAAGTGTTATACACCACAAAAACACTGTCCTGTTCATTCTGGTTGAGTGTATGTTACAAAAGTTCATTTTAAGCCTCTAAAGAGCTCACCAAGTTAACGAGCTGTTTAAAGCGCTACTAATCCTATTAGTGCAAGACTGAGACCCGGTCCAAAAAATAAGATGTTCAGTAACTTCTAAGTTTGCCGAAAACAGACACGCATCTACATACATGTCACACGAACATGACAGAGCTCCGGGCGCGCTCCCGCAGTGCGCGCTCTCGTCTTGTGTTTTTATGAATGAAGGACAGTATGCAAATGAGAGCGATTCACGAAGAGAAATGGCGGATGTAGCGCGTCAAAGCACCACAAAGAAAGACGGCGAGAGGAGCTGAGCAGCAGCCCGACTGTGAACGCTGTGACCCGTCTGTGTGTTTCTCGAGCACAGGCTGATGTTTCATGTAAAGATCCCGCACACAACGCTTCCGCTCCGGCCCTGCAGCAGCGGCCCAGCGCTCACATCTCTCTCACACCGACATCTATCTTCATATTAACATCTATCTTCATATTAACATCTCCGACATCTTTCCCGGAACAACATGCACGAGCCGTAACCGCGCCGTGCGCACGGAACACGGGCACCGGTTTCCTTCCGCGCCGCATGCGTCGCTTCGCCAGAAGTGAAGCGGTTCATACTTACTCGTCTGGGTGCGAGTCCTCCGTCATTTTCCACCTCTTTCACCTACAATAATAATAATAATAATAATAATATCGCTCCGGGGGCGCGCATCGCTCGGGCTTCATGTCTCTTATTAAATCTCCACCTCGCCTCTTTTTATAAAGTCCAGCGCAAACGAGTTTCACCCCGAATCCGTTTACACGCGTCTTTTCTCCGCGCGCTGCGCGTTATTCTTCAGCGGCCGCGACGCATCGCCCGATATTCCATCTCCGCGCATAATCCCGATGCTGAGACCGACGGAAGCGTCGCTCGCTGTGGCCGCGGACTGCGCGCTGGTGTCGGTGAGGAGCCCCATCTCTCGTTACTCCATGTTGGATTGTGCAGCCAGCAGCGCAGCCGACACTGGAGGGGAGGGGGGGGAGGGGGGGTGTTGGGGGAGGGGGCTGCGGAAGCAATTACGTCACATCGGACAGACTGAAGACCGTTTTGGACGAAGGGGTCTCCGGTGTCGGGAGCCCCCTCTGACCCTCTGACTTCACATTCAAAGGAAGAGGCCGTTCAGTCCCTGTTACTGAAATGATCTGTGAGACACTTAGACAGACACAACAGCACAATGAACTTCTGATGGACAGTCAGAAGGTTTGGACACACTAGAAGGAATTTATGCTTTTGATTATTTAAAAAAAATGTTTTGGGATGTATGAAAAGTGAGTGAAAAATTCCATAGATTTAACATTGTGCAGAAGTTTGTGTAGTTACAATGTGTGGATGTGTAGAGATTTGGGTGAGCTTATATCACTCAGCTTGACTCTGTCTGTCTGCCTATCTGCCTGTCTGTCTGTCTGCCTGTCTGTCTGCCTGTCTGTCTGCCTGTCTGCCTGTCTGCCTGCCTGTCTGTCTGCCTGTCTGTCTGTCTGTCTGTCTTTACACCTGTACTGTAGTTTAAAATAGTTTAGTCCATAGTTTAGTTTTGTTTAACATTTTACTACATGTTCAAAATAATTGTACTAATAATACTTCAGTTTGTGTTGTTTTATGTGTTATAATCACTGTTTTTCAGAAATGTGGACATTAGTGATATTGAAGAATAAGTATGTGTGTTAAACTGTTGACTGGTGCTTACCGTAAATCTCTCTAAAAAAATATCTTATTCCTTTGCAGAAACAGCACAACAGTAATAATACAATACATTTCAGTGTAATGTGAAGTGCGTCTACACCTTCACCCGGTAATCTAAACAGTGAAAAGAAAGAAAAAGTATCAAACTGAAGAATTGAATCCGCATTGAACCAAACTGAGTCCGTGTGCTTTGTGTTAATGAGTAAAAAACTTTCTTTGCTGCCACCGTGTGCTGAAATCAGGCAGTCGCGAAACCTTTAGGTGGAATTGATAGCTGACGGGAAAACTAATAGTACGAGTATTATAATGTCCTTTATAATACTATGTCCTTTAAAATTCGAGTAATTGTACAGATAGCAAAATACATCTGCAACAAGAATTCAAGTAGACATCAATATATACGTGTTTATATAAACGGTTTATTGGTCCAAATCAAATCTCATTTGATAGCAAATGCCACCGTTAAAATTCTTGATAAGCTTTTATGTTAAACATGTTTAATTTAGAAAACGACAATACGTTAGGAAAATAATAAGTTACCATCATTTAACTTAAATAAATGTGTTGATGTCAGCAGAGGGCGCCAGAATGACGTCACCAGTGCTGCGCTTTAATTTCTGACCTGTTTTAATACATCAGAGGCTGTTTTAATAAATATAACCAGTAGTGTCATGGTTTTACTTTAGCATCAAAATGATAATAGTAAATAATAGATGTATAGATAAGGTATAGATAACTTAAATTAGAGATTCTGTTATTCAGGGTCATGACATAAAATGAAATTAAAAATTAAACATGTTCAGTGCACGTTAAGATTTCAGTTCTAATACATGTGACTTTAAGTCTTATTTTATAAAAACAGAAAAAACTCAAACCCTTAAAATGTATCTGAAAATTTATTTTCGTTTGCTTTGAGTTGATATTATCAAACAATCTGGACGCTGATAGTTAGTTAGGATAGTTAAGACTTTACTTATATGGTGGGGTAATTAACCAGCTTTGATAAGGTTTCTAAAACCTAGAGTCTTCATTGCCTCCTGATGGCCCGTCTGTCCTAAGAAAACAGTTTTGCGCTCTTTACGCACGGGTTCGGTTTGGACCCGCGTCTCCTTTAAGAAGTCCAAACGTCTTCTCTCCTCCTCCACCTCCTTTTCTCCACTCCTCACATCTCACTGAGGTGTTACTGCATACAACCTAATGGAGTTTGTTTTGCACCTTTTGTCTACAGAATAAACTGAAGAATAAAACAGGCGTCATTAAAACCTGTTGACTTGAACCCGGGCAGCGTCGAGGGCTGTATTTCCCTCTGTCTGATCTCTTTGCGTTGGTTAATAAAGTGACCAGGAGTCTCTGGGTGGATTATTGTGTTATCGTTCATCGCGGGCACTTGAGTTGGTGTTTCTGGAGAGTTTTTAATGGGGTGTTTGGGATCGTGTTTCCCAGACTCGCAGCACTGAGGTCTGGATGTGTTGAGAACAGGGAGTCAGTGAAACTCATGGCGCAACGGGTGAGTAAATAACTTCCACAACAAAACCCTCAAACGAGATAATAATACAGAAATAACAGTCAAATGTCCTTTAATTTCTTAACTGAATGTTGTTTGTTTGCACACACGCGTTAAAGGCGAAAAACAAGTGAAATCTCCAAAAACTCCTTTTATTTTTTTTACTTTATCTTTACGTTGCAATTTTTATCACTTTTTTTAATCTGAATAATTATTTTGGCTTTATTTATTCATAACTACCTAATTCCACATTTAATAACAGCCAAAACAGTAAGTTGATGTTTCTGTCAGTTTCTTAAATATCTGTGTGATACAGATTTAATGCACCGACATTAGGCCTAAAGTTACACAACTTAGATTCATTTAGTAATTCGCTTTATGTGTCTTTATAGTTAAAACCTGCGCAGTTGTTAGTTTTTTTGTAATTTATTTGATGTAGTTTGATTTGGAAACTTACCCAACATGAAAAATCCGGCCTGAGAAAACCTAAAACAAATTACCCGAATATCGGCATAAAGTCAGTTTAATTTGATGTCAAGTATCAAATGAAACATTTCCTGTGTTAGATGTAGTAAAATATTTAAAAATGTGTCTGAGTAAATGTGAACATGTTTTCTAAAGAAATCAGACGTGTTTAAAATGCTGAAACTACACAGATAACATTTTTGGAAATAGGTTTCACGAAAGGCCTAAAACTGGTTTGCGATTAAATTAATGTGTATATGTGTAAAACTTCTGTCATGTAATTAGTTCATTAGGTTTTGATGAGCAGTTTATTAGACTAATAAACGCTTTTCATTGTAGCTTCAGCTTGTGTGTTGTATGTGTGTAACACAAAGTCTGAATATAATTTAATATACAGGCTAAATCTGATTTGCTTCAGTACGAGGATCTGCTTCATTACGGTGTGGATGCGGTCGGGATCTCGCTGTACGCCGCCACAGCGACGCAGGCGCTTCACTCGAGTCACGGGCCGCCGCTGCAGTTCCCGCAGCCCGCAGCTCCCGGTAACCACGCGCTCAGACGGGACAAAGACGCCATTTACGGGTGTGTGTGTGTGTTTAATAGGTCATCTGTGATGAAGACACTGATACTGTGATATACATCGAGATACATTAATACTGTTTTAACCTACAAGCGCTTTCATTTTTCTCCATGTCTTTTAAATGCAGCGGACAT
Source organism: Ambastaia sidthimunki (assembly GCA_036877625.1). NCBI lineage: Eukaryota > Metazoa > Chordata > Actinopteri > Cypriniformes > Botiidae > Ambastaia > Ambastaia sidthimunki. The sequence goes on from JAZGTK010004991.1 coordinate 15,393, forward strand.
AAATAATGCTTGTTTTAGTTATTTGCTGTGCCAGAATTTACTTTTGTTGGCCTTCTGAAACAACCATGAAACTTGAATAACATTTAAAAATATGTTTTACCTTATTTTAAATATTAATTTATAATTATATTATTAAATAATAAATCTTCTAGTTGTACAGAAAAACAGGACATTTACCATTGAAGGGAAGTCACTCCTGCTTTATTTCCTGCATATTATATTACTCAAATATTTTACACAATGTATATATTAGTGGTCGATCAATATGGTTTGATCGACTATAATTTAGAAATGAAGGATGTTACTTTAAATCGTCAGATATGTTCTTGAGTGGGTTGTGTTTGATGAAGTGTGTTGTGTTTTTCAGACATCCTCTCTTTCCTCTGCTTGCACTCGTTTTTGAGAAATGTGAATTAGCGACGTGCACACCGAGAGAACGCGGCGTTACCGGAGACGTGTGCTCGTCTCAATCATTTCATGAAGATATTACAATATTCTCCTCACAGGTTACACGTTAAACACTTTCTCAAAAATTCACAACAAACAGCTACACAACACAATGTATTATTAAGCGTCTGTGTGAAGATATTAAGGGTATAATTTTGCGTTATTTCAGATAAGAGCGGAAAAACATTTCACCTCCTGCAGTCCAGATTTGGATAATTTGGTGAGTCTTTCTGTAGTTCGAGAAACATTTATTTATAAATGTTAAACTGAAATTCTGGCTTATTTTCCGCCTCGCAACTTATTTTTATTGCTGAATATTGTGAAATATAATGACCGTTTTGTGATCCTTCGTTTCAGATGGTTCAAGCCATTCAAGTGTTACGATTTCATCTGCTCGAATTAGAAAAGGTCGGATTTCTACTTTTTTTTACTTTTATTGTTTTTTGTCACGATTATTATGATAATAATGCCGTTACAGTGTGTAATATGTATATTATTAAGATAATAGATGTTGTGTGTGTATGTCGTGTAGGTGCACGAGCTGTGTGATAACTTCTGTCAGCGCTACATCAGCTGTCTGAAGGGGAAGATGCCGCTGGATTTAATGATGGAGGAGAAAGATGGAGGATCCAGATCTGACGGCGAGGAGTTCACACAACCGGCGAGTTTCAGCTGTTTATTACAGATTTTATTTATTATAGATTTATTTGTTTATTTGTTATAGAGTTAAACATAAACTCAGTTTTACCTCCAAATGCGCAGCTGATGTGAAATTACAAGCAGTGTGTCATAAACTCCATCTAAAAGTATTTTTACAAAAAAGCATTTCTTACATTTTTAAATGTTATTACTTATAATACAGCTAAACGATTACATAAACAGCCCAAAAATAAAAATTGTGGAAAATGAAAAGAAATGGATAAGTGCAGCATTTACAATTTACATTACAAAAATAAATCAAAATAATATTAATAATAACTTCTATGCAAGATAATCACAGTGATCACATTTCTGTCACTTAATAATGAACCATTAACTTTTCTGAGGCAAAATTAATCTTTTGGTCACACTTTCTACTGAAGTGTTTCATGTAATGAATTATTATGACAATAATGACGTGTTGCTCATTTAAAAAACATACATCTGAATGTGGACTATGACCAAACATTTTGGAAGTTAATTACATTTAAAGGATTTCAGAAAAGGGACGTTTCTGGTGTAGCTGGTGTGTGTGTGTGTGTGAGCAGCTCTGTGCAAAATGGACCGTTTACTTGTGCCACAATTTTATTCCCTGTTTTGGTTTCCCAAACAGTTGAGAAATAAATAAGACAGGCTGCAGGGAAGATGACTGCAAGAATTTATTTGGCATGCAGAGAGGAAATTCAACATTTCTAAAACAAACATTTAAATGAAATACATAACAGGAGGTGGGGTTAGCTGTCACACAGAGGCTGTATCTCAATAAAAACATAAAACGCAAAAGTCCAGCTGCATGAATGTTTGTTTGGTTTCACACATCTTCTTCAAAACTTCATTAACTAGGTGTCTTATAAGAAATATATTTTAATAATAATGTTGATGCATGTTAAGTAAGATGCATCAATGACAAAGATTCAACAAAGATTGTGTAAATAATAGTTTTAAAACGGCTTCATTATTGCTGATGTTTTCTGTCAAGAATGTCACGTCAACAGTAACATGCTTGTGCTGTTGTGCTGATCTTTCCTCCAGGAAATTCACTCCCTATAAACTGTGTAGAATAGCTGCAGTGCACAGACGCTGTGCAGTGACGTATACAGTAGCTGAATAAACACGTGTTTCACCTCATAGTTGTTCTATATTATATAATATTGTGTATTTTAGCATGTCTGACATGCTGGACCTGAACTGGATCCGTTTAACAGGAGAAACATTCTGTCCTGAAACACTTTTGTCCTGTTTAGTTTTTTCAGTCTGTTAAAACTAACAATATGGTTTTAAAAATATGCTGTGCCGTTTGTTTTTGAGTTGTGTACAGATGTTTGTGTCTGCATGCATATGTGTGTTTGTCAGAAAATATGTTTCATATTAATCCTTACAGCACTGCTCTGGAATGCAGCTCTATACTGTATATAACCAATAATATATTATATTACTGTATTACTCTCTCTCTGTCTCTCTCTGTCTCTCTCTCTCTCTCTCTTTCTC
>JAZGTK010004992.1:0-23276 GCA_036877625.1 Ambastaia sidthimunki
GTTTGTACTTTCACTGTAATAATATTAGTAACTTCAACAATATAAACAAACATGCTATTAAGTTAAAAGGAACATATGTTGTGTTTGGTACATCAGGCTTACGCAACACAAAAGTCTGGTAAAGGCTGCTCTGTGAAACATTCATCTCAGTCTCTTTAGGTTACATTCCTTCCCTCGCTTTTACAACCATGGGGAAGCAGGATCTAAACCCATTGTTATGGGGTGTTATTCCATGCATGTAGTGAAGGAAACACACACACACACACACACACACACACACAAAAACAAACAGGACTCCTGACCTTAAGCTTCCTTGTTGGTGCCAACATTTAGCATGTCGCTTTCTATCTCTCCTAAGGCGCCAGGTGTGTGGCCACATGTGGATAGGGGCTTAGTTTGCCTGCTATGTGTTTCCTGTTAAAGAACTGGGTTTCTGTGCAAGCTAAACAAGCAAACTTATGAGTTCACACTAGGAGTGTATAATTTGCTTGTGGTGCACATAAGCCTTTTTAAACTTTTGTAGGAAGTCTACAATCCTAAAAAAAAAAACATCCAGAAATTTTCATGTTGGCCCAGCTGGTTAATCCAGGGTAATAATAGTTTGGTACTGGTGAAGCTGGTGGACCAACAAACCAAGTTAATCTTGTTGGTTATTTAGGAATCCTGGTGGAGACAATAACTCCACCAAGCTGGGACCAGCATCCAAAACGCATCACACGCTGGTGAGCAGCTGGTCTTTTCAGCAGGGTAGTTATTAGTTTATGAGTGATACAAGGAGACAAGTAACATGGTAATGCGTTCCAATAAGGGGGAATGTTCAGCTTAAACCTGGAATGCGACACTCATTTTAAAGCTATGAACCAATCATGTTCCAGTTGAAAGAACAGCACCATAAAATCTGTACTTACATTTGCAGGGAAAGAACTAAATTGTTCTGCAGGTGAAGATTCAGATATTGATTAGAACATTTTTCAGAACAAGGCTTTCGTGCCATAGAAAGCTGTAACTGCAGCTCTTGAGATTAAATTAATTTCTATCTTCTTTATGCTGAGTGCAAGCTGACAAAGATAAACAACTGACTGAGCTAAACTCTATTCGTTTGTCTGTGGCATTTTATAAAAACCAATGCATGGGAATTTTCTTTAGTCGATGTGAGCGCAATGCTGTAAATGTCAAAAAAGTTCCACGGTGTTGGTTCCTAGTGAATGCATTTGTAAATATGCGTATGCCTGTGTAAAGATCAGCACTTGTTTAAAAGATTTTAGAGGCTTTTTTTGCACAATAAAAAAAACAAATTGTAGCAACTGCACCACACAGATCTTGTTCTTTAATTCAATTCATTCATTACGTTTGTTTATTCATCCAATCAAGCTGTTACTGTACATTTCAAGCAGATGCTGAACAGTGACCTATATGCTATTGTAATCACCAAGTCTGTGTGAAAAGCCACTTCTGTGCTCTGTAAAGCACAGGTTTGCTCAGACCACGGAGCCTGGCTGCTCCTCAACAGAGCTGCAATGAAATACATTTGTAAGCCCTTTGAAAGAAATGCAGTATGTGGATGGTGTTTAGCATTTAGCGAGATGCTGAAGACTTTGTGCAGCCCGTATTTAAATGCGTTTATCACTGGGCAACGGTGCGGCCCAAAGCCTCTTGAGGCCAGAGCTCAAACGGAGAGTCGGGTCTATTTTCTGCCTGTTAGCACAGCGGCCCTTTCACCACGAGTCAGCAGGACCCACAGCACTACAAAGAACAGGAGGGGATGACTTTAGCGAGGTGCGCGCGGGTGTGTGCGTGCATATGTCAGGACCTGAAAGAGGAAGATTAGCAAATGGCCTTCTCAGCCTCGATTTGAACCTTGGTGCTGATGCTCTACTATTGAGGTGGACGCTGGTTGCTTTTCTTGCTGAATACAGATAAAGCTAATACCTACATAAAATAATAGCTTTGCAGTGAATAACCCTGAGAATTTTAAGGCTCTTTAGTGGGCTTTTTACCCTTTTAATACCATGAAAGAAACTTACCACCTACTTCAGGAGCTGAAAGGAACCCTGAAGAGTCAAAGAAGCCCTCAAGAGCTAAAGAGCAGTGAACAGGATTTGAGTTTTTTTAATTTCATGAAAATCCAATAAAACTGCAATAGAACTGCAATTAGACCAAATTTGGGTACATGAAGACACAGGGTACAATTTAGAAAACTGTGTAAAGTAATAAACTAACAAAGCATCGAAGGAAATGTTTTTTTTTGCTCAAAGGGAACTCTTTGATAGATCAGAAGATTTACTGAACATCTTAGATTAGGTTTTGTTTATGCCACTGTTTCAAATATTTTTAATTTCAATTCATTTTTAAGAATTTTAACAGCAACGTTTAACAGAATTTATGCCATACAGGGAACGGATAGACTATAAAATTAATAAAGACAGAATAGCCCAGATCAATTGGCAATTTAATGAGAAATATAATTTAAGTTTATGTTGAAATCTCTTTTAATTCCAATATTGGTATCTTGGCACAATAGCAACATTGATGAGGCCTGTTCTGTAAATCCAGAGGAAACATTAGAAATTACGGTGATCTTCATGTTTTCAAGAGAAAAATGCAACAAGACTTGAATATCTACATTTGATTGTCAGTAACTTGTGATCTCTCCTATGGAAAGTGTATTTATGTCCATATGTGAACATATGCACAGTGGGTGTCCAGGGGGCATGTGAGGCCAGAGGTGCCAATGTCTAGGAGTCAGCCAATCTGGAGCTGGGATCAACGCCAGCCCCTCTCCACCCTACCCTTTCCTCCATCCCTGCTCCTTCCAAACCTCAGACTAATGATGGTTCTACCCATTTTAAAAGCCTTTCTGCCTTAGCTTTAAATACAACTTCCTCCTTTAGTACTGTACAACATGGCTGCCAGTGCTTGTTCCTGGGGGATCTCTGTAAGGTTTGGAAAGACAACGAAAAAAAAGGGAAGAAAGAGAAAAAAATAATGAAAGGAACAAAGCAAAGAAGGAATACATAATGGAAAGTGCGTCTGGAGAAAAGTGTCTGCTTGTAGAATCACTGTTGGGGCAGCTGTAGCGGTCTGCGGTGTTCCACTGCATCTACGGTGCGATGAACCCCTCTCTGGGTCTGCGGGCCCAGCTGTCGACAATAAGTGGGTTAGAGCGAGCAGCCACTGGAGTTACATGCTCTAGTGTTCAACCCTGCTCCGTTCTGAAAAGGGCGCCTGCTAAGCAAATAAGCAATAACGATAAATCTGAGTTGGCTTTGGACATCCATCATTGCAAAAGTGGGTCACAGTTTTGATAGGCTAAGAACTCTTGCCTCTTTCTGCCTCTCTTTCCCGCACACATCCCTTCACTCGCTTCCTTCTTCATATTTAAATCTGCACATTCTGTTTCCGTCTCTCTCCCTTCTTTTCCTGGTCCATTTCCTCATTAGCCTTCCACCTGTGACATGACAGCTTGTTGTTTCTGACTCTCCCATCTCTTTTTTCCCCAAGTCTGCTCCTCAAAGCTTCCTGCTATAGATTCACTCATTTAATTAACGCTGTCTGTAAAAGCAAGTGTCACTTTTACTGTTGGTCATAATGGGCTCATACTTAGAATGAAGAACCCAGGATATATAGGGTTTAAATATCCGTTTGTACAGGCTTTTATATTAGACCTGCAGGTAACCACCTAGCACCACCCTAGAAATCACCCACAACACCTTAAGTAAATGGCTAGTTCTGTCATTCTTTCACTGTATGTGTTTGTGCATGAGCATGTTAGATTTATCTCTGAACAGGAAGTTTTATCTGTTTTAGGTGCATGTGCAAGTGTCAGTGGTACAAATAGTGTAATGATTATGCAACAAGTTTCCAGCTACAAGCACTTGCCTGTTCAGAATGAACTTCTGGGTGACATGAAAAACCCACAGCCAATCAGAAGATGCTTGATGTTTATGTAAAGTTATACAGTTATGATGAGCAGAGATTTTAACCAATGTGATTTCACAGTGGTGGTGAAGTCCAACATATTGTCAGAGAGACAGAAACCAAACAATTGAACATGCTTTTTTTTCACAACACAGCTGGTTAGCTCAACTCAGATTTAAATCAAAGAGAAAGCTTTTAACATCTGTTGCTTTATCGTGCCACATTTGGTTAGGACACAGTTTGGAAGCAGCCTGTTACCTCTAACACTAATACATACAGTTAGAAGTAACAGTCCTAAGAGCTTGGCACAGAGGACATGAAGTATTATAACTGTAAAATGCAGGAGAAGCCCAATCTCCATTAGCTCCCTCATCTCTCTCTTTCATTCTCTTATTTGTAGCTTTTTAATAATGTTCTGTCATTCCCCCACTCATGACTTGACTCACTTCCTTGTCAACAGTGTTCTGTCAATCTCTCTCCCATTTCCTTCCTTCCCTCCCTCTCTTTCTCTTCCTCACGCTCATCTCAATTTCTCAGTGCCTGTCTCTCCTCCGCTCGCTCCTACTCTCTCACACACTGTTTATTTAAGCACTTTCACGGTCACTGCATTGTAATCTCATGGGACAAAACTGCCCTTTCTCTTTTACTCCTTCTCTCTCATCCCACTCTGTCTTGGTAACCTTCTCCATCTCTCCCTCAGCCCCTCCTTTCCATCTTTCTCTGTCAGAATGTTTCAAATTCAAATTCAGACTGGTTTTTCCTGAGCTGAAAGGGCATAAAAGAGTGCTGGTGCTTGGCAGCCCTGAGCTTTGTGGTGCCGTGGCCAGGCGGAGAGCCGGAGGAGAGCCAAGCACCTCAGAACATGCTCAGGTCACAAAGGGCCCAGTCGTACAAAGGAACAGAACCTGCTCCATACAAAAAGCAGCACCCACAACCCGCATTAGGCACGTATATAACAAAAGCCTCAAAAACAAGCCACACAAAACCCAAGGACCTTAAACCTAAAAGATTTCTGTAGTACAAAAGGGAATTAAAACAATTATTCAAAGATAAACAGAAGCACCTTTGCCATGCCACACACCTCACCCATGCCATTATTTTTGTTGAAAAATGTAAACAGAATATGTTTTATGCTTTATAAACCAATGACTTTGAAGGTGCAGTAAACGGAAATTGCATTTCTCAGCAATTTCTGAGAAATGCAGTTGAAAATTGAAATCCCAAACAATTTTGTGAATACTTGCTAGATGTATGTTTTGTGTGTTGATAAAAACCAACACTAAAAACTAGTTCTAGTTGTGTAAGGAGATAAAACAAAGTGGATCTCACCAATCCACCGCAACACCATAAAACTCTCGTAGCCAATCAGCAATGGGATTGTATGCTGTTAGTCATTGGTTGCATTGCACAGCATGTTTGTCATTTTGAGGGCAAGGCAATGAAGGGAGGAGTGTGTTTGTTTGGGTGTTGATTGTACAGTTTTCCATACGTCAAGGAAATCAGGACATAGCAATCTGTGACAGAATTACTCACCATAAAATGATTAAACAGTCATTAGTCAGATGAAACCACTGTTTATAAAGTTTATTAAAGATTATATGGATAAAATGAAACTGTAATTTACTTAGTAGTTAATCATACTAGATGTCATACTTCTGTCTTAAATGTAAAATAATATCATGCATTACAGTTACACTTGGAGGTCCTTAACTTGGTTATTGTCAGTGAGAGAGGCAGCTGGCTAAAGTGAAGCAGCAGGACCACCACTAGCTGTCTGTAAACCGAAGGATGCACTTCAAGTACAAAACTCCTTTAAACACTCCACACAATACTGAACAGCACAAGAGCCGTGGGGGAGGCGGGGCCAGGCTGGGTTCAAGGAGAACACATGTTGTGTAGGCATGGCTTCTTTCATGGCCCATGCAGGGAGCGAATTATCCACTTAATTTAGGATTACAGACAAGCAGCTACTGCAAGAACAATGAGACAGTACGGCATTGTCCTTTCAGATAATATTACAAAAACCATCGTGAGGCACATCTTCAATGCGGGTACAGCTGTCACCTCACGCTTACATGCAGATATGTAGAAAGGATTTGAAGAGTAGAGGACAAATTCAAGTGTGGGTATTGATTATCCCACCAAGAAGTGGGTGGAGACAAACACAGATGATAAAAATAATGATTACTATACACAAGCATCAGCAGAATTAATCCTCACTGTGTCTCCAATGATAAAGAAGTTACAGATGGTTCCTTAAAATGAATAAAACAAACTAAATTACAGAACAACCTTGAGCAGACAGAACTACATTAATATAAATTAAAACTAGGTATTCTTTGCCTTTAAAAATGTTTTATTTTAAAGATTTACCACCTAAGAGAACAGTTCATTTTGCTTCTTTGCAATTGTCTTTTGCTTCTAAAGAAGACAAAACAAGATATTTTAAACCAAACAACAATGGCACCCACTGACTTCCATTGTTTGGAAACAAAACCACCGACACATTTTTCAAAATATGTTTCAATATTTCAAAAATTCAAATATAATTATGTAATGACATGAGGGCGAGTAAATGATGTGAAATGTTTCATTTTTGGGTGAACTACCCCTTTAAGAGGTAATCTGAATAAGGTTTATTAAAGTTGGAGTGTTATGACCATGATGCAGCTGTTAGCATATCACGCACAGCGTGTTTGCACGTTAAGCTGTGGTGCTCATGTGGGTGACCCAAGTTCCAGTTTCAAATTTCCTGTCACTCTGTGATGCATCTAATAAAAATGGAAAAATAGCCTTTCTGCTCATATAAATCTAAATAAATACATAGTACAGCATGGAAACTATATCAGTTTCTGTAATGTCTGTACTATAATTTCATTTTTAGAATAAATTTTGCTTCCACAATCTCCACAATAATGAAGGCAAGGCTGGTTTCCATACGAGAAATGATACCGGAGGATCTGCTGAAAATCTGTGTGTTCTAGACACCAACCGCCCAACCTGCTGCATGAATAGGACCCAGCCATCATCAGCCCCGACTGTTTTGATTGTGATTTGCTTCCATACAGAGAGGACAAATCTGTTTAATAACCGGAGAATCGTGAGCTGCCAGTTTAAGGAACGAAATTGGTTATTGTGATGCTATTATCAAAAAGAACACACCCAGATCTGCAAGAGCACACACACACACACACACACACACACACACATACACAGTGTGTGTAACATACCCAGAATTCCATGCGTTCCAATCTAGACCCTGTACAGGTATTTTTTAAACCCCAACAGCACCCAGAGACAAAGGCAGAACGCACAAAATAAACATGACCCAATGCACAACTCACCCACCCACAAACTATGAATAATCAAAACATTCCAGCACACAAAGCTCACACCTCATTTGTTGTCAAATGAATGCAAAACTAAAACAGGTCACATACGCATACACAAATGCACACTTTGTTTTCAACTCTTACAGTTATTACTATGATAACATACAAACCAAAGCCACACACACTCTTACGGGTAGTTGACATAAAATTATTTTTAGGAGGATGTCCCGCAGTGTAATATGCTACAGTGCAGCAGAAACCATTTTAATCCGCATTTCAAAAATTATTTTCATAATTACAAGGCATGCAGCTTTTATGAGCTCGTATTAATTGAGCGACTACATGGAACCTTTTCATTTTTTAAAAATTAATGTGTCACACCGCACGACATTTGAAAATGAAGTTAAAGGAAAGTTTATTTAAAAAGTTGTGATGAACTGGAAGCAATTACAGAATCTAAAGTATTATTACTTTAATACCTGCTTGAACAATAAATGTACCCACAGAAATGTCACAAAGAAATTACACACAAACAAATACACAAAACTCACAATATGGTAATTTTACGATACACACTATTCCCCAAATGTCCTCCCTTTAGGGTAAGTAAGCATGACGAGGGTGTTTCTCTCCACTACTGCACAGTGACAGTGATAGTAATACCCACCGACATCTCTTCCTCCCTGCCTCTCTCTCCCTCTCCTCCTCTCACCTCACCCCCTCTTCCCCAGAGGGGCTCCCTGCCAATTCAGAAGCTGAACGCTGTTGATTCTTTTCCTGCCATCCCTTCATAATGTGCTTTCCTTCTCTGCCCATTCAGTATGGACATAATGTTATTTCCTTCTCAGCAGAGAGGGAAGGAAGGCGGAAAGAAGGGAGGGAAGAGTGCAAAAAACAGGAAGGATGAATTACAGAATGAAACCTGAGAAGATTCTGTAAAGGTCTGGGTGATGTAGCTCAAACAATCAGAACATGATATTCACCAGCCCTGTATATGTATACGTGTATGTATGTGAGGTTTCAAGCGAGAAGTAAAACAGCAAAAATCTAGTTACAAATAAGGCAAATGATACAAATGATTTTCAGTAATCAAGAAGCAACACACACCTGCTGACACATACAGTAGAAAACTCAATGGCCAAATAAAATAGCATAGAATTTACATTTTAATTTCCTGATAAAAGCATTGGGAATATCTCAATATATCAGCCAGTTCTACCCCCTGCCCATAATGGCATGCAGCAAACGTTTACGGGTGACACAGGAATCAAAAAAGCAAATGGCCACCTTTAAAGTTGCAAGATAAATTGCGGTTAAAATCAATCACTGTGGATAAGAATACAAAGTGGTGTGACAGGAAGATAAGAAACACAACCACAAATCACCACACAGCCAGTAAACACACACACGTTTTTATGCTCAAAATCACATAGTAAAGACACCAAATTCACATACAGTATTTTATAAACCATATTTATGCAAGGTTTATGAATCCTAAAAAACTTAAAATTAGCATGAAAGCTGGAGGCTCACTAAATCTGTTTATAAACAGATTCACACAAACTAGCTGTGGTGAGGTCAAAGATCACACGCATTAAAAGTGTAGTTAATTTGTCCAGTTCCTTACTGGTTCACACAGCTATTTAACCATTGACGAAACAATAAGAGCTAATGGAAGAGCAATATGATTTGGTAATAAGTAACTAAGTAAAATGGCTAATTTAAAGACTGGTGGTTGGGGATCTTATGCTTTCAAAGTTAGCTTGCTAATGCAAGCTCTCTGAAATTACCTACCCCACATTTTAGTCTGTATTAAATCTGTGATAAACATGGCTTAGAATAAGGCATTATTAATCATATGCGCGCACACGCGCACACACAGAAATAAAAGCAATACAGATAAATGTGCTTGCATATCAACACTAGGACAATGCAAGGGGATTGCAACGAGTCATTGATGTTAATGAAATAAAAGAATGATGAAGAGTGTTGGAATCCCACAGACATCACAGGAGGTCACAGACAGGCACAGGTCTATACAAGGCCAAACTTAAACAGTGTCTAAGGCCTGAACACTTCTACACTCCCTGTCTTACATGCACAAGGAGAAAACCTATCAGGATCAAAGCCTCAGTGAGAGAGAGACGGAGAGAGAGAGAAAGAGAGAGAGAGCATTCTTCTCATCCTGACACAGAAAAAAAGCTAAGTGTGCGTGCATCAATATATTTGTGTGTGTGTTTCCCTAGAGAAAGCAGCCTTTTCTTTAAACACAATTCTGCATGTGTAATATTGAAAGCCAAAACAATAAGATTTCCGGTCTGCACTTGATCCCTCGCAACAGGCAGTGCCAGAAATGCAATATCTCCCGGCCAGGCTAATATGATTTTACAAACACAGTAAAACCCCTATATCCCTCAATAATTCGGTTTTGCCATTGAAGTGTTGACACTAAGCACTGAGTTGGGGGTGTTTTCAGGAGGGCATCCTGAGGTTAAGATTAGTAAAAAAACAACCAAAAATGGAAACACCGTGTTCAACTATGACTTGCGGTCACATTCACTGTGCACACCTCCCCTGTTATCCTCATCAAACACTCCCTGGTGTAAACAACATGAAAAATAGCTACAAAACCTTGACCTGGAACCACACATGCAATGCAGTTACCACATGACAAGTATTCTATAGTCTTCTATAGCATAATACAACCTCATCAGTTATTTATGTGGTAGTAAAGGCAAAGGGAGTTGCTATTGTCAACAGTTTACAATATTCTTTTAATATTTTCCCTCAAAAGTTTAAAATATATAGTTTTCTAGGAAAAGTTAAAAGAACTAACTGTTGGTCAGATAGCCCCGCCCCAAACTCACACCATTGGATGACCTAATGTGCAGTGTATCCACTTTGGGGAGAAAATGACCCTACGAATGCCTTTGCATATTAAACTGGGCTAGAAAAAAGTATTTTAATGTATTTTATTTTTTAAAAATACACACTTTTTTTCACCCAATAGATGCTTTTAGGCCACTGGTCAGTATGGAGACCAGCAATATACTCAGTCTATATTAATGCAAAAGTTCATGCATTGCACACACACATACAGAACCATGCAAACGACAGAAAACTGGCGAGTGATATTGATGCGGTCACGCTGGGAGAAGCGCTATTGGCCAATGTGTAGGTGTGAGATAATGGAGTGTACATGCCGATAACATCTGTACGGGGGATATTAGCCAAATATCCAGGCAAGGCAGAAAATATGGAACGTCTCTTTTCACTGTGTGCAGCAGCACAGTTGGAACGCTGGACCTATGCGATCACACAGAGAAATCTGACTCACATAATCACTAAATTACAATATTAAACAGGTAACAAAATATGACTTCCTTCAAGGTAGATTGAAAGGTTATCCCTTCCAGGTATGGCCAAATTCCAGCGCTTAAGACACGTTTTAGAAGATTATATCAGTTTTATGCTCAAAACATCAGCTTTGCCCATCAACTCATATCAACTGGCTTCTTCGAAGTAGCTGATTGGGCCTCGGCGATTTGGGAACCAGCCATGTGACATGGACCAGACAGAATCTGTCTGTAAAGTCCCTCTGTAAACCTCCAAAATCTCTTCGTGCCCAGTGGGCCAGGTGGTCTTTACAGTGCATGCTGATAGCAGACTCACTGAGGAAAAAGAAGCGTCTTCAGAAAGATGCAGGCTTATGAATTAAGCAATTTCATTTTGGCACTTTTTCAGTCACGTACGTAAAGACAACCAGAATATGAAGCTATACATAAAAGTGTGACATGTAAATTACAGAGAGCCACTGGATTAAAAACACAGACTATGACATCTCATTGCATTAATAAAAGTATGTTTCTTGGATCATGTTGGATAATTACACAGCAGGGAAAAGTGTGATAAGGACATAGCTGAGAATGTCGAGTAGAAGGTCAAGGAATATTTCCTGTTTTCACAACATTTGCTCGCGATTTATGTAACTATTTCTTGGGTCATGTACATTATTTGGAAAAGTGTGTTTGTGACAATGCACTGCAGAACACTGAATGCTACACAGAGATGCTGGGAGAGGCAGACGAAAACAAAGTAAATATAGTTCCATTTATATGGATAATTATACAATCCAGTATGATGCATTAAGCCACACAGTCAACCACATAATAACCAGTAGGTGAGACAGAAAGCAGCAGGGAGTTCGTTTTTATACTTTTTAAAACCGCAAAGCCAGAATGTGATTATTTCTGAGTAGGTTTGTTGATTACAGTTTACAGGTTCTTGAAGTTAATGATTTACAGTAGCAGGGAGGATTATCAGAGAATTACAAAAGTCCTTGCGAAAATAAGACATGCTTACAGCCTTGATTGAGTTAAATTACAGCTGATCTTCAAGTCCTCATTTAAATTTGCATGCACATGTGCGCGTCTGTCCCCCCCAGCAGTCTGAGAGGTCCAGTACCGCCTATCGTCGCTAAAACGAGGAGAAAACAAAACATTAGATTAGGGGGTACGTTTATGGGGGTGGGGGTGTGATGCAATTGTATACATGAATTATCATACAAAGGTACACAATGGAGTCCATTATGCTGAATTGTTATTATAATATTAATTCATACTTTATTTCCAAACAAGCAATTAAAAAATCTGTTCTTCTGAAACACACAGAGGTAAAAGGGAGGAGTTAAGAAAGAGGCTAGTGGTATTTCAAGAGCATTAGAAATGTGCCCAAACTTGTTGAGTAAGCGACTCGCACAAAGAAAACTGCACACATGCAAAGATAACCGTTTACAATCATAAAATTTGTTTCACAAAATGACTTTCAAGCATATGTTGCTGTTTCATTCAGTTCAATCACAAAGCTCTAAAGTACCTCCACACACAGCTGTTGCATCAGGTTTAGAAGTTTTTGGTTAAAACTAAGAGAAACATGAGGAAATAAAGGGGCAAAGAGTGGAAGATAAGAGAGAAGAACATGTTATGTGCCTTATCCACCTGGTAGACCACCGAAAACGTAAACTGATAAATAAAAAGTAACAGCTGTTCACAGTTCAGTTGCAACTGAAGAGGCAGGAGTGTAGATTAAGGAGAAGTAAAAATGACATATCACATTCACACAGTAGACACCCTGGCAAATAGAGCTGGGATTACTCTGAGAGCATTTCCCCCACGCATTACAAAGAATTGATGCGATAAAACATAGTAAGCCAAACATGACTACCCTGCAGCACTCATGTATCCAGGCCCAAGCCTCATTAATCTGGTTTTATTGCGCTACTTTGTGTAAACAGCAAATCGATGTTTGTGCAACGTGCTGATTGTTTGCTGTGTGGCAACGATTGTGTTTGGAAGAGATGATGTTTAGCGTACAGATGTCTTTACCTGCAACAATGGATAAATCTGTGTTAATACACTACATCTCAGCAGAACTACATACTACAACTTTGAAAGTGTTGTTTTGTGCAAGTGTTGTTTCGTGTGTGCAAGAAACAAAGCCCAAGCTAATATCCCCATATTAGGAATAATGAAGAAAGCAAACCATTAAAAAAAATCTAGAAAAAACCTAACTGTTTCACTCTAATACTAAAACCTCTAAAACCTACTAATACTTCCTACTAATACTTCACTCTAAAACCTAACTGTTTCAAACTAATACACTCAAAAGCCTGTTTGAGACAGAAGTCCATATGGGCAACCTAATTTTGAGAGTGGTACCAGAAGGGGCGGAGCACAGCTGGCCCTGGAGGCTCTCTCAAACACAGACAGCCAATCCAGGCTGAAACAACACCTGGAGTGGCAGGTGAGCGAGCCATTTATCTAACAAACGACACCAATTAAAACTATTAAAGAACAAGTCAGAGGACAGCTCTGTGGAGCTACAGGAAGACAGCTGACAGGCACACACACACCATTGATTTACAACAGTGATTTATTCCTAAGCACAGCATTAACTAATCAAGCCTGGAAAACCTGTTCATCAGACTCTAAGGATCACCAGGGCAAAGGATTTTACAACACGTACTTAATTCCCCATTCATCAGAAACACAATATCCCGTGATCTGACCCATGTTCCCAATGAATGAAACTGGAACCCAGATACAAGTTAATTGACCTACTAGTTGTTTGTGGGTGCTCTGTATTAATCAGTGTACTTGTATAAACAATGGCGTATTTCACGATGTTACTACACTGAAGTTGGTAAAATCTTCCAGGTGGTAAAAACACTGAGCTATGGTAGCACGTGTTTTCATGCTTAAACCCGTTAAAGAGAACAGGTGTGTTTTCAGGCTTTCGACAAGAAGCAACAGGGATCTAGGAGCGCTTGTGAGCTTAGTCACATACATTTCAACACAGGGCTGAGCTCCTGTCGCGGCCACGTTGCGCTACTGTGCGTAATGGGGTTAATTGGAAACAGTCAACACTATGATTATGCATTAACTGTCATTTTGAGCCTACCTTGTATTTGTTGAGTTCCAGTATACAACGTGTCTCTTTGCTGTAGTTGATAAAACGTGTATAAACAGCGCCAGAAGTCTCATTATAGCGAAAAGTCCAGGGCATCTTGGCATGTCCATGACTGAAGAAAGAAGACCAAGCCCTTGTTGGCCACTGATGAAAAGCTCAAGACTTTAAGCTGTGGCCTCAATGTTCAGTACAATCCAAAATACTACTACTACAAATAATACTATTACTAATAATAAACTGTAGGGGAAATAAAATTCAGTTTGGTCCCTAAACTCTGACACTCTCAATGTTAATACAAAACAGAAACATGTTCTAGTAACTAAGTGCAACTACTTTAGATGTTGCATGTTATAGTTAAATATCATATAAATTAACCTGTGGGAAAAGTTCTTAATAATCTTAAATTCCTGCGGTTCCCTGAATTCCAGGCATGCAGACGTTGCCGGAGTTTAGTATTTCCTTGTAAAAGAAAAGTATTCCACTTCACACTCATGCACAGAGAAACTTCCTCCTGTTCAAATATAATTCCAACATTGATTCATGAGATCCGAGTCTGACAACTCCTTCAAACTTCTACACAATGAGAACAGACAGTGTTTGTTGTCGCTGGACGCTCTCAGTCACGGCCGTTGATAGTTGACAGTGATTAGAAGTGACTTGAACGCGCTGCTAGGACTGGCGCAGAATACAAGGGCGTGTCTGGTAAAACTTTGAACCAATCAGTGACCTCCAGGGGCGGGAATAACATTCCATAGTTTTTTAAGGTGTGCTGCTTAGTGCCCTGACAGATACACTCTGTCTGAATATGGGACATAAACTTATTATGTTCGTTTAATAAATTATTATAGTGCATATTCCAGTAGGATACATCATTTGCCTATAAATAAATAATATCAATGGGTTTGTTTTTTATTAAAAACATATTTTAAGCACATAATAATGGTACTTGTGTGAAAAATGGCCTGCATTTTCTATTCTTACTATTCATTTTGTTTTTACAATAAAATTATGTTGGATTAACTAATAACTAGTTCAGTAAATAAGCGAATTTAAATACCTCTATATATAAAGAACATATTTGGCACAGAAATCTCCACAGTTAATTATTTTACACACTAATTGTCTTCTTTGAAACTGTTTATTCATGAAAACGATTCGTAACACTTTTGCGCCTATTCCTTTTCAACACTTTTTAAGCGCTGATTTGTCAGTGTTATAATTATTTTTGCTTTCTCTTTTAAAATCCTTACCGAAGTGCCTAATAATACGTTTTCACATTTTTCACACTGCAGTATGGTTTTGGGTCTGCGAGTGTTTCTAGCTCTGCTTGTCTCAGTGGGAGTTTACATGTTGTTTATTCACATGTGTTTGATTGTGTTGATACGTGAGGGGAGAGTTGGAATAATTCACCTTGCTGACGACAGTATTCTCGGGAGGGTGCGTGTTCAGGCAGTAATCACCCCAGCCACCATGTGCGCCAACAGTCGGTGGTCCCTCGTTATTATCTGTGCGTGTTAAATTACCGGTCCAACATGTGAGTAATGCCAGGCAGGTACGACCAGCGGTGCGGCAGGCCCATCACTCTACCCGGCAGGTGAAGAGTGTTCACCGATGACGTTGGGAAACGCGGCGGTGGGTATATTTGGTTACGCTAATTCTTCCAAGACTTTCCCTCGCGATGGCACTACCCATTAATTCGCCTGTCGTCTCCTCATTAATATCATATGATCGTGCGGCGGAGTCTTTCCCTGTGTGATTTGGTTCTCTGGAGGATTCGCAGTCCCCCGACAACGGAACTGAAGTTCCTCGTTCCCACGAACATGGGGTAATTACACGAAAGGTCTCACCCACAGAGGCTTGAATTGGCCACCTTGGTTGTTATCTAATTAATAAAACAGCATGATAACAGCACATACAGTGGAAAGGCCTTCATATCAGGCTCTTGACCAGATTTGTCCTGTCTCAAAATTTAATGGGATATATCCAGGTCTTTCTGGTGGTGTACTGGAGCTGAGAGCCCTTGTTGTAGGTCATATCTGCAGCGCAGCAGAGCTGTGATTTTTATAAATGAAGAGCTGGGTGCCAGTGGTCCATGTGGACCAGGTCTGCACTATTGTGTGGTAGTCTCAGCAGTGCTACGGTAATTAAGAATCAGGGCTAAACGAGGAACAGTCACCTTGTGCAGGAGCCTCTCTGAAGTGTGTTTCCTGTTTCTGCAATCAGCTGTTATCCAAAACTTATGTCCGCACCTCATCCTGTTTCTGTTTTGTTTTTTTTGTGCAGTTTTAGCAAGTGGCCAGTCTGATGTGGCAGCACAAGTAAAGCACGGGGTAAGTAAGAGTTCTCTGAAATGACAACAGTGGGTCTCTCTCTCTCTCTCTCTCTCTCTCTCTCTAAATCCCTCAAGCCTATCAATGTCACTTATATCCTCCTTGCCTTCCTCATTTTTCCCTTGTTTCTCTCTCTCGGTCCCTGTTGTACTGAGGCTGTCAGGGGAGAGTTAATCCTGTTATCTGTACAGGCTCAGACTGACAGCCTCACACACACACATACACAAACACACATTTTCCCAATCCACTGTACTGTAATCAACCAGGCTGTACACACCACTCTCCCCCCCATAATTAACTTTCCTCTCAACCGGTAACACACGCACGCACGCACACACACACACACACACACACAGAAGCACTGCTCAATTAATTAGGCTGCCCACATGCAAACTCACAGGGAGTGAGAGAGACTGTTTTTTCTTTTTAGTGTCTGAACTGCCCCGTTACATTCAGATTCAATCAAAAACTGTAGTAGCTAGCACATGCATGAGACTTGTGATGGGAGTGGTTTATACCTGGCTTTATTTTTGGCTTATCATAGACATAGCGTGTCGACTTGGAACTCAACTAAACACAATGTGACTGAATGCACCTATTTAGGTGTGTGTTTTTAAACAGAGCTGTGTCTTTGTACATGTCAGTTTTGAGGGTGTGTTTGTGTGGGAAGGTAAGAGCGTTTAAGCTTTTGTTCATGTTAATGACAAGCATAAGTGCCAAACGAGGCCAAAACTGGCCCTTCATTTATTTTACAGCCAACGACCTGCCCTGACTACACACAAAACGCACATACGCACACATACAAGCAAGGCGACATGTCGCTTCGCCGGGCATTCAGAGGTTGTATGCTGTAGCCTTTATGCTTTTCAAACACTCTTTCTCTAGCTGCCCTTTTCTCTCTCTCTCTCTCTTGCTCTTTTTCTCTCTGAGGGGTAATTACAGTGGTGGGCTCAAGCCGAGACGGTAAACGCTTCTCTTTTCCTTTTTCGCTCCCACCAAGCAAATTATGCACTGGTTACTATAGAGACCTGTTTACAAAATGTGTTTTTTGCCTTTTTCATACCTCCCCCTCGGCTTTCACTCGCCCCCTTTTCCCTTCAATTTTCTGCTGCTCCCTCTATCCTGTTTGAAACTCAGTATGCTTTTTTATGTACTGACTGATGCCTTTATCTTTGTCTTTTATTTCTTTCTTTGCCTCTTGCCTGCTGTCTCTGTCCACATACACACAAAACACACACTCACATAAACACAAAGAAATGACTCACAAGAAGGTGGATTATATGAAAATGTGACTGTGTGTGATATTAACCAGCTGTCTGCATATGACATGGATGATGAATGTCTTTTTTAATAAAGGTGAAGGGAAATCAAGAGAAAAACAAAAACATCTTTCTCTTCATCAGTTCTCATTCTGATGATTTTGTTCAGCAGATAATTGTTTTCATACAGACTCACGGCAGGATATTACAGTTATTTTTTACGGTTATACGGTATTTGGGTGGTTGACATCAAATTGAAATACAGTAGTGTCAGTAGTGCCTGAGTGTAACAAGCCATGTAACCTAATATAAAACTAAACAAAATATTTCACATGAAATTTTATAACCGCATATTAGAATACTACATGGAATATTTTTGTACTCTTAAAAATGTAGTCTATCACACCACAGGACTACTTAAATAAACTGCACAGGTAGTAAAAGGTGATTAAATTTATTAATACAAAAAACATTATTTACAAACAAATACACACGTTTCCTCATAATGTACATACAATAGGGACCAGATGTCAGAGAACTCCAGTGAAAATGCTTTGTTTTTTAATTTCTTAAAATGTTTTTTATCAAAACACATTCAAAGTCCCCAAACTTTCTTTAATTTCAGGTTTCAGACTTTTGAACCTATAAAGTTTATCCTAAAATATTGAATAAAAAAGGTTGATGTATGTTTGATCAGAATACATGTTTTCCCTGGGAATTGAACCCATGACCTTGGCATTACTGGGACACGTCTTGTTCCGTTCAGCTTGTCCTTTCTCTCTTTGTCTTTCCTGGTTACACTTTCCCACACACTTGTTCTTGGCAACCTTCTAGTGGTACCCAGTGTATTGAAGGACCGTTTCTTGTTTTTTTTTCTGTCTTTCTCATCACTCCTCACTGCTGATCTGTCCCATCTCCCCTCTCTCTCGCTCCCTCTGTGAGCATTTACTTAAGGCAGGGATTGACTTTTGCCAAAGCTTTTCGGATATTACAGTGCTTAGACAATACAAATACACCATCATAGAAGCTTGGGCAGACTGTACAGAGCCCAAGAGGGAGAGAGAGAGTGTTTGTATGCTTGTGGTACACTGGGGTAGAGTATCTAAACAACCCTTTGTAGTTGTGCTATCTGTGCTGGTGTCTAGCATCCTGTCTGAGTGAACATATAGAGGCCTGGCATAATGTTTATTACCCAGGAGTCTCTGATTTCTACAGAGTAACTATTCAATGTCTTTCTCGCCCCTATCCAGTTCATGCAGTGCTGGGAAGCATTGTCAGCACATAGTCCAGTGCTGTGTTTAGACAATTAATTTAGACTCTTCTTTCATCTTGCTCTGTCTTCTCTGAATTTGATTGGTCCTCAGGGGTTTTAGGGTTTTAACAGGCCCTGGGTTTTAAGGGTGACCATTATATACAGCATTAGACTGTATAAAGACCAGACTTTTCAATATTGTGAGATTTAAAGGTACATATTTATAGAAAGCATAATTTTAGATACAGTGAGAGAGATCTTCTGTGGGTGTGGCCGGGTGTATTAAAGAGGGTTTAAGGGGAATGGGCGGAGCCTGCTGATGGGAAGTAAAAGTTAATTGTTCCCCAAGGGCACATGCAGAGACGGAGGATGAGATGTAAGCTGGAGATGATGGTGCAGGTTTTTCCTTCCCTCATTTCATTCTCCAGATCGTCTCTCGTGTCCTTTACTCCTGTTCCTGCGTTTGTAAAATAAATAAAAAATTGTTTTAATTAAAACTGTAATGCACTGTGTTTCTGTTAATCCCAATTTACGTTCGTAATTAAGTCTGTCTCCTCAAGCTTTGTTAATTGCTCACGCATATGTAAATATGCAACTGTAGAAAGCAGTTGGATTGATTTAGGCTTATATGCGTAATCACAGCGTTTGATTGTATGTGTGTGTGTGTTTGTGTGTGTGTGTGTGTGTGTGTGTGCGCGCGCAAAAGCCAATTCCATTTGGCTGACACACAGGGGTATGTGGGCAGACAGGATATTATTATGCTGTCATAAAGGTGGTTGATTGGTATAATGGACTGATGCATAATAATATGACTGAACTTATTTGTTTAAATTGTCATGATGTTGATAATATATATCCATCAACTCAAACAGATTAAATACAGGCAGTAGTTTCAGTATGTACAGATATGTTTGTATATCCACCCATCCTTCCATCCCACCATCTTTCCATCTTTCATCCATCCATGAATCCATCATCCACCCATTAGTCTGTTTTTCAGTGTATTTATCCGTCTCTCTCTCTCTCTTTCTCTCCGTCGTTCATTAGAGACAAAGGGAAAGTGATATGATTCTAATGATTACCCTCTTCTCTTCCCCCACTCTTTCGCTCTTTTCAGTAAATGAGTGAAAGTGATATCTCTCTCTCTAATGATCAGTGTGAATAATCGGCCGCTATATAAAGTCTTCCTTTAGTGTTGGAAATCACTCTCGCTTTCTCCCATTCTGCCCTTTCATTATTTCTGCTTCTTATCCATTAGGCCTTTATTAGGATGGTTCTCCCTTTCATGGCCTTTCATGCTGTTAATAGTGATTGAGGATTTAGAGGAGCATTAAATACAAACACGCAAGTTCGCACTCTGTAAAAATAAAGTGTTAATAGAATTTGGGAAAAAGGCAAGAGTTGAATTTTCATTTACTTAATTATTTTCTTGAGTGAATTTGAAACTTCACATTGCCATGACTTACCATTTACCATCATTGTAGCAATACCCTGTTCAGATTAACTAACTCCAAGACATTTTCTCTCTTATGCAAAGTCTCATGCAAAAGTCTTAAATTATGTCTTTAATTACACAAGCACTCATTAAATATACACTCATGAGGCAAAAAAACTTTAAATACACCCAACACAGAGCTCAACATTTGGTATAGGAAATATGACAGAGCAACAATTAATTAACTGATCGTTTCAAGTAAGTAAACAAATGTAAACCCTAAATCAACACAACAGTGTAAGTTTACTGGCAAATGGCTAAACAATACAACCATGTTAATTAGCAGTGCCCCATATATACTTTGAAGTTCTTTCAGAAAAAGCATCTGCCAGTCGAAAATATGTTCCTAAAACATTAGTAGAACTTAAGAATAGAAAGTAAACAGTAAATCTGCAAACATCAAGCAAGTCTAATATTGTTATTTACAGCATTATTTACTTGAATAATATTTTTACAGCATACACACACACACACACTATACACGCAATCCACTATACTTGTAAAAGTAAACATACACTTAAATGTCTTACACAGGCCTTCATGTTCTACTTTTATCCATCAAATAAAAAAGACTTGGAGGACTCATGGATTTACAGTAGAAAAATACATGTTTATTTTATGTTTACTGAAGTTTTTTTCTTTTGGTGTGGAGGACTTGAGTTATTAAAACGCCAACCTTTCCAACAAGAAGCAATAAATCAACCTAAAGATCCTGGGAGAGAGAGAGAGGATGAGGCAGAATGAGGAGGGGCAGAGATTAGAGAAGAAGGTTATGGAAAATGGATGGATTGGTGAAAGAGAAGAGAGAGATACAACATTGTCAAACAATAAGAAAACAGCTCAATTAAATAGAGAATCAGTTTAATCCAATTCTGAATCTATTAAAATGTGCATCTCTGTGCTGGTTAGTGATAATGTAGCTCCTAAGGGTGTGTATTCATCATAACAATCTTTGACATAATGTTAATCATAAACATAAGGTTTGTATATTTATAAACAGTGTTTCACACACACAGACACACTATCAGTCGCTACTGTAGGTTTGAGTAAAGACAGAGACAGTAAAGCTGGTAAAATGGTTAAATAGTTTAGTCCCTATTTAACTGGCTTTATTTCTCCTGACATCTTTCAATTTACTCTCTCTCTCTCTATAGACTCATCTGTTTTCACCACCAGATGTACAGAAGGAGACATAGTTCAGAATCCGTACATCATAACACACACATCTTGGTTTATTATATAGGCATCTTCAGTAGGGCCCAAAGTCTGAGACCACTACTGCTAATCTTTTTCAATTTTCCGATTTAATACACACATTTTCGTTACAAATTATATTACCAGCATAACAGTTTGAGTGAAAAGTTGTCCACTTTGCTTTAATGAGATTACGCACTCGAGCTGGCATGGACTCCACAAGTTTGTTCAAAACCTAATGATCCATGTTCTCCCAGCATGATCTGAGGATGTTCCAAAGAGCATCTTGTTCGCTTCAGTGAAAGCAGGAAAATCTGACCTTTTGTACAAAGGACCCAACATGGTCAATGTTACAATTAGCTTATTTTTGATAAGCAACCTAGAAATACTGCAGAATCTTAAGTAGTTCTTCTTTGTTTTACATAACTTTAAACAAAACCCCAAAACTTTCCTTATTTATAGGTTTAAATCATTAAAGCCTAATGTAGTCTCTGATATTTGGATCCAACTGTATGTGTTTAAATAGATGACTGTGTATTTGTGTGTGTGTGTGTGTGTGTCCTAAGCTTTCGGTAAGTGAAAAAAACAAAAAGGCTAAAAATAAATAGATTAACTTTCTCATCAAACTTCCTGTCTAACTCACTAACTTTAAAATCTTTTTTTGTCTTTCCCCTGAATATCCTTCCCCAATTTTTCCATGTTACCCCTTTCTCTGTCTCTCCCTGTCTTTTCATTATACCTATCTATCTCCATCAAAAACCTCCCTTCAGCTCTTAGTTATTTGACCATCAGTATTTCTGTCAATTTCTGTCACACACATTTTGCTTCAATTTAGCCGCCTGTAGCTACCAACAGAAAAACGGATCATATCCAAAAATTCAGAGGTTAAAAAATCTCACTGCTACACAGTACAGATGGGTAAACATGCTTCCCACTGTCTGATGAGAGCGATTTAACCTCGCACTCTGCGCAGCAGCGCATCTAAACACGCACGCAATCCACCAACGGTGAGCGCCACACAGCGAGCCTCATCTTCCACAAACTACCACGTTTGCAAATATCACTGCTGTCCTCACCTGTGAAATCACAGAACCTGCTGGTGCCTCAAGAACAGAATAAAAAAGAACAATCTAACTAAATCCCAAAGCGCACACATACAGAAACCTGCAGTGTGCCTAAATC
Source organism: Ambastaia sidthimunki (assembly GCA_036877625.1). Classification (NCBI taxonomy): domain Eukaryota; kingdom Metazoa; phylum Chordata; class Actinopteri; order Cypriniformes; family Botiidae; genus Ambastaia; species Ambastaia sidthimunki. The sequence goes on from JAZGTK010004992.1 coordinate 22,431, forward strand.
AGCCTTTCCATCACTTCTGAATAAAATGCCTAGAGAGTGGCCCACAGTGTCCCGACATCACATTAAAACTACAATGTCATAAGAAAGATGTGACATTACATACTGAGCGCATGTAATGTCTCGGAGGAGAAAAAGGTTTTGTCTATTTCAGGAAGAATACTATTAAACCATCTAATGACCCGGCAGAACAGAAACCCAAAACCATGGCAACAACTGCAAAAGTGCCACTTCTCTAATTACATATTAGAAAATCTGATACTGTAATTAAAGAAAATTAAATATGGAAATTGAGCAGATCTAGAATGGCAATTATGTTAATGGAAATGAATTTGTTACATGTGCGATGAAGTTTAACTTGCGTGTATGCAGATCGAGTTATTCGTCTAGTTGTTTTTATGCGCCAATGAATAAATGTAAAAAAAAAACATATGAAACATTTACGTTCTGCCACACTGTTCTGACTATTGCATGGTTGAGTTGTGAACATCAACATACATGTTTAATTTTTGTTATTTTAACCAGACATGCACTGTAGGACCAATGCAGCTGTCTGTTGTGTTCTATTTTTAACTTGGCCTGATTTTTGTACTTTTGCATCGCAAAAAACTTTAACTGCACATATAGAAAAACTGCACTCACAGGGTTATGTAATTGCAGCCCTGATTTTTCTCTTCAGACTGCCTGTTCAGTCAGTCAGATTTGATTTGTAATTTCTGTCAGCCAGCTGGTACTGATCAGCCTGTGAATGCTGGAGGTTATGAAGCTATAATATCTCTCATTTGTTCCATATATGTGTCATCAGTCGTAAATAAGATCTATAGTTTCAGATGGAGCTCATTGACTCAT
>JAZGTK010004993.1:0-23272 GCA_036877625.1 Ambastaia sidthimunki
TTATGGTCCTGCATCTTATAATAAGATTTTATTTATATATAATTAAACCACTTTACTTAGTGACTGCTTTTAGAATGTAAAAAATCTTTCAACCATCATTAAAATGTTTCTGGAAAAAAATAACCTTTAAGATTTGTAATGTGTAAGTGTTGTGACAAAACGCGCATCTGGTCAAACTGCACATCTGCATGACGTCATTTTAAAGATTCTTTGTGTTTGGACATTTTTATGTTATTTACAACAAATACTTATTCATGCAACGAGCATTTAATACCACGTGATGCATTTGAACATCGCCACACTGTCTGATCTATTTCAGGTGAACGAGTGCTGTGCTTTCATGGGCCATTGCTATACGAAGCTAAGGTATCTTCATCATTCTGTCCTAATGGATTATGCTTTCATTAAGGTCTTCAAAAGCCTGTTTGATATTTTGGGTAGCAGCAACAGAAAGAGAGTTTCCTTTTTAAAGTGTAAATGTAGTTCAAGTGTTTGATGATCAGGGTTAATGCGTTTGATAGCAGCTTCTGTTTGATGTAAAAACACTTTAAAACTGAGAACAGCATCTATTTATTTATTTCTGATCTGGTTGTGAATGAAGATTGTGGTTGTATTGTTGTGTCCTGTGTAAAGAGGTTGTGCTTATGTTGTTTTCTGGTTGTGGTGTCCAGGCCTTGTTTTCTGTAGAACAAATATTAACAGTTGAAATGAATCTTTAGTTTGAAATGTTTTTAAATGATTTGGATGTTTATATGTATATTTACACTGTACGCAATTCTTTTTTTGCAGTGTGTAAAAATCAATATCAAGGATAAACAAGTGAAATACTTCATTCATTACAGTGGATGGAATAAGAAGTAAGTCCAAGTGTTCACTGGGGTAGCTAAGATACAATTAATAATCTCTAATATTGTAATTAAGTATAAAAGGTAAATCAGAAACGGTTCCCACCAATGACAGTGTTGCATTATCGGTCATTAAAGTCTGATTGGTTAATTCTGTAAATGTGTGTTTCATTTTTCTTTAGCTGGGACGAATGGGTTCCTGAAAGCCGTGTGCTTAAATATGTGGACAGTAACCTGCAAAAACAGAAAGAGCTTCAGAAGGCAAATCAGTGAGTCTGTGTGAAGATTTCTCTAATAAAAAATACAGCATGAAGCCGATACAAATACATTTAAAACATAGTAACTAACAGAAGACCTCTATGTGTGCAAATTACACCCCCCCTTTTTTTCTTAGAGACCATTATGTTGAGGGAAGGATGAGGGGTGTCGCACCAAGCAAGAAGATCGCTGCTGTGCAGCAAAAAAATGTAGATGTGTGAGTGTTTCTCTTACTAAACTGTCAGAAGTGTAAACTCATGTCAGCTGTTTCTTTACTGTGTGTTTTCTGTTCTTTCTTTAGAAAAACAAAAAAAAACAAGCAGAAAAGTAAGTTTTACTTCTTTAAGTTTGTACTGTGTATTCATTTCTTGTATTTAGAGAGTTAGATGTTCAGCTGTTGAGTGTAAATGTAATAATCAGATTGTGTATCCTGTATACCCATGTTACCTGTCTGTCAAGGTGTTTCATCTGAAAGGTTTGAAAGTCTTAAAGGGATAGTTCACCCAAAAATTTAATTTCTTCCATCATTTACTTGCTTTACTTACAGTCTTTCCAAACCTTTATGAATTTTAAAGGTATTTTGAAGTCTGTTGGTAACCAAACAACAGTGGCACCCATTGACTTCCATTGTGTGGACACGAAACCACTTAAACATTTCTCAAAATATCTTCTTTTGTGTTCCACAGAAGAAAAAGTCATAGGTTTGGAATGAACTATCCCTTTAAGTTTTTAGCACAATAAAATTTATATGAAACTATGTTCCTTTCTTTTTCTCACTATCAGCAGGTAGTGCAGAGTTACTAACCAATTGTGTAGTTACAGGCAAAGGGAGTTTATGTGCTTGGTTTAACACATGTAGTGATGCACTGATGATTAACTCATTCTGATATCAAACTCTGTCTTGTCATTTTGCTGGTTTCTCAGCACCAGGAGCTGGAGAAGGTACCAGCACTGGAGATATGCCTCACCCTCCACGCAAGAAGAGGGCACGTGTTGACCCAACTGTGGAGAGCGTATGTCACTTCAGTACCTGATAAAACTCAATATTGTGCTACATTTTCTCCTACAGTGAGATGAGTGACAGTGTTTCTCTGTGTAGGAGGAGACCTTTATTAACAGAGTCGAGGTGAAGGTAAAAATTCCTGAAGAATTAAAACCGTGGCTGGTAGATGACTGGGACCTGATTACTAGACAGAAGCAGGTAACCAACCTCAGACTAATGCAACACTAGCCTGCGTACTACATGGCTCATCATTATACAGCAATATTACGCAGTAGCTGTACACAGGCAGTATAGGAGGAATGCTGTCTAAAGCAACAACCATACAGAGCAGAGAAAACACGATTTGGTTACACTTCCTCTTTCACAAAGGCAAACAATTCACCTTATGGAAATGAGAGATGCCACGTATATGACGGATCTAATATACATACGTTCATTTGACCTATTTTCTTGTGTAGTTACATGAGTATATTTTTATTTACAGTTTAGGCCTTAGGATACTACTGGTGTCTTACTGTAGCCAACAAGAATCTTTACATAATCCAAACTTCTCTTTAAAATTACGTTTTACTTTATCTGTTGTTGTTTCACTGTGTTGTGGAAGTTGAAGAAACTGTAGTTACAATCTTTGTATCACATTGCGTTGTTGTTGTAGGTTTAGATCCTTTAAAAATCACTTATCTGGTTCAGTAATCTGATTCGTGCTTTACAGGTGATTGGAAATCTCTTTTAGTAGATCAACACTAAATGTATTTGAAGTTTTGAAAAATGAGACGGATATACAGATACCAGCTTAGACAAAAAGTGCTCCGTTTACACTGCACTGTGGAACTGTATTCAGTTTCGTTTCTTTTGTTTAGCTTTTCCACTTGCCTGCGAAAAAGAACGTGGATGCCGTCCTGGAGGACTATGCAAATTACAAGAAGTCAAGGGGAAACTCTGACAATAAGTATGTTTGTGTGCCATATGGAAACTAATGATTTAATTACCCAGTTAATTGGAATCACTGTTGTACAAATGATTAATTTGATGCTCAAGTCTTCCAGTTAATTGGAATCGCTCATTGTAGAATTGTCTCCTCGCGAGAGTCTTTGTAATGAGATACTCAGCCGTACTTGACGTCTTTACTCAGGGAATACGCCGTGAACGAAGTCGTCGCTGGAATCCGCGAGTACTTCAACGTCATGTTGGGCACTCAGCTGCTCTACAAGTTTGAGAGGCCGCAGTACGCAGAGATCCTGGCAAACCATCCGGACACCTCCATGTCTCAGATATACGGGGCACCACATCTGTTAAGGCTTTTCGGTATGAGCCATTTAAAAGTCTGTTTAAAGATGCAATATAGCTGCTATTAGTTTTAAATTAATGGCTGTTATTTAATCTCCAAAGCTTAATATAATCATTGTGCCAACAGCAAAATTATGTTAATGTGTTACAAGAGAGCTTTAATTAGTGGATCTCATGCAAAGTTTCATTTTATATTGTTAGTAATTATATATTACTCGCTGTATGTTGTTTTAATAATTTGCTGGCGTTTGATCTTCTGGCCTCTTATGAACTTTAATGTTATTAACAGTGAGAATTGGAGCAATGCTAGCCTACACGCCACTGGATGAGAAGAGTCTAGCCCTGCTTCTCAGTTACCTGCAGGACTTTTTAAAGTGAGTTTTTTAAAAGAAATCAACTTTGAAGCTGTCAGGTTAAAGGTAGGGTAAGCATAATACCTTTAAGCTCTTTGTGTCAATGTGTTCTATGAATTTAATAAGCGTGCTAATTTTCATCTATTAAATGCAGTTAGTATCTGACTTGTATACAGATTTAATCTGAAGTTTTATTTTTGGTTTTTAGGTATTTGGTGAAAAATTCATCGTCTTTGTTCAACGCAAGTGATTATGAGGTGGCACCTCCAGAATATCACCGTAAAGCTGTCTGAAGATGAAGCCAGCGAGGATGTTTGGTGCTATGTGATCATTTTTTAAATGTTATTTTTTAAATACCTTCATCGGTCTTGTGGAAGATCTCACGGCGTCAGACGTTAAAATTCAGAAACCCATCGTTTGATGATCTGTACTGTAAGGATATTGTCTGGTGTTCCAGATAATTGTCTGGGATTCAAGATTCCTGCTAAATCTCTCTGGAAAGCTGCTGGAAATTGGTCCCATATTTTTGGTTGATATAACATTGATAAACAGGATATGGTCATGTATTTTTGACATGCTGCCTCATTTGTGTTTCGTTTGACTTTTTTAAAAAAACATATCCATCAATAAATTGTTCTTCACAGATGTGACTGTATTGCATCATCCCTTAAACCACTCAAAACATCTTTCAGAAGTGCATTGTTGCAAAAAATAATTAATATAACTCTTAACAAGTATAGGGTTCCTTGTAAAAGTCTTGTAAAAATGTTTTGTAGGAAATGAAAGCAGCTACTGTACTTGAATCGTACCCTTAATATTTTAATGTTTCATTAAAGGATTATAATAAATCATTTCATTATGATCTGATGAAAATCTCCGAAGGTTGGAGTATGTTTTAAGGTATCCAACAGAACTGAAAGTGTATAACGGAGCATGTTCAATCTTTTCCATCCTGTTACACACTTGTTGAGTTTTATAGGACAGTGTAACCCAGCTTCAAAAAACTTCAGTGACCGTTCAAATGCTTGAAAAGCTGCTTTTTAAGAGGCACAATGCAGTGACTAAGCTGTGTTTGGGTGGCTGTTACACTGAAAGATCTTTGAGGAGGTTTGTGTCTGAAACAGGTTTGACTACTTGGTTTGGCAAGTTCATAGATAAACCGGTGACATTATGGATATATGTAATTGCAGACTTAATAACAACTGTTGTTAAGTGTATTTTTTATTAGTCTCCCTGTACTAGTAACGAAACTAGTTGAGTACTTTTATGTAGGTGAGTGAATACGTCACGTATAAGCCCCGCCCTTTTTATATAGTTATATTGAGGGCGGGGCTTAAATTTGATACCACATAGAGGATGTATTTCATAATCGCTTCAGGTCATAATTTCTACTATTTCTAAGGGTGAATATTTTCCTGAATAAATGTCGCACAGTAAAGTTTACTTAAAGTGAAACTCTACAATATAAAAATCATCTTATGTGCATCTAATATAATAAAATGTACCAGCTAAATGCATCAAAGTTTGAAGTAAAAAAAGATAAAAAAAAATGTCCCACATAAGTAAGATTACAATGCATGAGTGTTTTTGTTAATCGAGTATTTCTAACCAGTCTGCAAACAAGACAAGCCTGCTGACAGTATTAGCTAAGCTGTATCCAAAACAAACACTCATATTGTCTAGCTGGTTTTGAAGGCATCTATAGAGTTCGTGGAATTTAGCCCACAAATCATGCGGAGCAGCTTTTCCACGGCATGGCCCGACAGGGAGACTCCCAACACACCGATTGGTTACATTGTTACAGTTTTCCTGGTTATTGGTTCATGTGAGCTCGTCTGAACCTTGTAACCGAGGACTGGAGTAAAAGTTTCAGACTAACTTTCACGCAAATCTGGACATCTGAACAAGTGCACGATTATACAGCCATTATGAAAAGTTTAAAACAGCGACTTAAGAAAAACGAGGTAAACACACTGACACCAAATACAAGATGAAGTGTTTCGAGTTGGGTTTGTTGGACCAAGTCCGTAACATGTCCTGAAAACTGGCTTTGTGTTAGATTTGTGGTTGTGGGTGGACAATGTTGTCGTTGTAGCAAATTCGTTTTTATGAATAAATGCAATATTTGTGGTTAATAACGGCAATAAAAGTTTATGAGATGTTTAGAAATGAGCTTTTAGATCAATAGATGATCGTTTTAATCGCTGGTTTTGTTGTCTGGTTAAACTTTGTGCGCTTAAGTGAGATATTTGTTTACTTTGTTGTGGGTTTATAAACATGGTTTTATTTATTCACATTACAGGATGTGAAACATGAGGAGTACAATGATGTTTGTGATTTTTGTTACACAGTTATTACAGGTTTCTGTGAGGCGTTGGTGAGTTAAGGTTGTTGATGTGATTTTACACTAAACCTCAGTGAATTAAATGTGTAATCCACACCATCTCTGCTTTCAGAATCACTTGCTATATAAATGCAACACACGGAAGACATACAGTTATTGTGGGTCCAACAGTTTAAGACCTACACACACGTTTACTTATATATCTAAATAAGAACATTCTATAGATTTCTATGATTACATACACAGCTAGTTATAAACACTATAACCTAAACCACCCCCACGCTTTAACCCTACCAGTAAACTGTTAACAAAACAATTAACAAAAACAACTTTATTTACTATTTACTAGTGTTTTTACAAATGAGGATGTCCCCAAAAGATTGTGCTCAGATCCGATTTGTCCCCAATTTATGATTTATGATGTAAACACACACACACACACACACACACACACAGGACTATAAGTAAATATAAGCAATTTTGACACATTGCCATGTCAAACTCTTTAAAATAGGAATCCGATTTTTGGTCTGAATTCATGCTTCATTAAACTAAGAAAATAACGAATAGTACTACATGTAAAGTTAATATAAAATGTTGAGTATGTGATAATTTTTCTGTGTATATTGTGTTGTGCTGTCTGTCTCAGAGCACAGAATGGGGCAGATATGAGGAGCGTCTGATGAAGGCCGTGGAGCATGAAGATACAGAGAAACTCACAGCCACAATCAAGAAGGGAGCCAGTCCCATCAGACTAGACCCAGAGGGCCATTCTGCGTGAGTGTGTCACATTCAAATGACCCCCTTTACATATAACTGTACTGTTAACAATTTTCATCTCTCACCATCTAATGAGAATATTCTCCAAATGTGAATGCATCCAAACGAGTGGATTTACATACCATTTTGCAAAGGCAACTCATTTGAAAATCCTCTCTATGGTTCTGTGGGCTCATTTCCAGACTATTTTCTGAAGTGGAAGCTCAAGGACGATGCACTGTAGTAGCTGTGCAATTTTTGATTTAACTCGTGAATCTTAAACATCTTTCTTCCCTACAGGGACCCTATAGCGTTATATACCTCCCTATAGGGTTATATACCTCCCTATAGGTTTATATACCTCCCTGTAGCGTTATGCACCTCCCTATAGGGTTATATACCTCCCTATAGGGGTTTGTACTTCTTTTCTATGTTTTTGCCACCAAAGAAAGCTTTGTTATAAAAGAGCAAATGTCCAGCCAGGGGATGAGGGACGTGAATTTGATGTCCTAATTTTGATGTCCTCCCTCATCCTCCCCTGCACAGCACAATGGCTTGATTGTGGCAGAATTTATTTCCAAGAACTGCATGTGAATGGAAAGTAGGGAGTCTGTTGTAGCGCTCATGTTTTGTAGTGGTTTTGTTAATGCATTTGAATTACTGGGATGATGACTAGCACATGCAGACCAACCTCAACTGCCTGAAAACAAATTTGAAGGCAATTTCACCTTCAGTGCTGTTAAAATCCATCTCCTGCATTTACTCTGTTTAATAATCATAGTTTGTTTACCCGCCTCTAATTTTACCCGAAAGATGAGCTATTTATAATTCTCCGTATGATTTGTGAAAGGTTTTGTATTTCTTTCAAATATAACTGACAAAGCTTCAAGATTCTGTAAAGGAGATATCTTGTACATTGTACAATGAACTCTTTTATTTCAAAGGATCATGGAAAATGATTCCATGGGATACGATCCCTTTAAAACACAATGTTCCAAAAACTTTCCTGTAACTTTGATCTTTTCCTGTGGCTTGTTTTTGAAATGGGTTTGTTATTCGTTGGGTGTGCCAGACCTCCTGACAGGATTTTACTCACATTATGTTTTGTGATTTTGAGTTTAGCACTTGTTAAGTTAAAGTTGCACTTAATAAGTTTTCCTTATTAAATTTGATCCCCTAAAATGCTTATCATTATAAAAATGCCAGCAAGCTTCTGCCATTTTGTTCTGTTACAATTTGTAAAGTATTATGCATATCCCATCAAATCTGCTGTAATGAAACCTTGCCAGTAAGTTTGATAGAATGCCTGCTTCATTTTTTTATTTTTGTTCCTGTGTCTTTCGTTTTCATTCATTTAAATCCATTTTGGACGTTTGCTACAAAGCATGTTCACACATGTGTTTATAACTCACTCCTACATCTTATTTATCCTTCTTTTGTGCTTCAACTCCTCCTGATTTCAAGCGATAACTGTCTTATTGCTCCAGTAATCTCTGATGTATCGTGACTGCATTGTGACTCCATTGAAGGAGTGGTTTTGTTTATTTTCTGTTGAAACAGGTCGACTGCCATGTTGTTGCATGTTTTCTAAATGTCTATTGGCTCTTAATACATCCTTGTATCAGACAAACTTGAGTTATATTGTGAATCTAAAGTGCAGACAAATATATATTTACATAAATAAATACATAATAATGGGAAAATAAATGATTCATATTATTAATAGCAGGGGTTTAATTATCACAGAGGTTAATGATCATAATGGTTAATGATGGCAATGAGAATGATGATAATTATACTCATATTATTTTTTAAGGTTTCACGTGGCAGCCAGCAAGGGCCTTATAAACAGTCTAAATGTTTTCCTGGATAATGGTGTCAATTTAAAGGCTGTGGATGCCGCTGGTAAGGCTTCCTGTCTCTTTTCTACTCGTCATTGTACACGCTCGCATTAAAGCCCATATAGATCTGCTTGTGACATACGTCAGGTTGTAAATGTCATTACCGTTCTCCTCCGCAGGTAAAACAGCCCTGCATCTGGCTGCGGAAGGCGGCCATACTGCATGTGTGCAGAAGTTACTGCAGGTACCGGGACATGAATTTCAGAACAATCACAGGAAGACAGACCAGTGACAAACCGCTTTGGAATGTCACAGCGCTTATGTAAAAACAGCCCCTTTAGCGATTACTTTCTTTTCTTTCTCCAGCCTTAGTGTTTTGGGTTTTATGCGTAAAGCCCTTGTTTATTTCTTTCATTTTTTGGACACTCCTTCGCTTTTCATCTGAACACAAAGCTGTAAGCTTAAGGCTGGACTGGAGTAATTTAGTCCCCGGTTTTGTATCATAGCAACAATTGTTCTGCGTTATCTGGTGCGAAAATGTGAATTCTCCTTTTCTCTCAGAGCTTTGATGTGAAAGCAGCAATAATTAAAGCACCAGAATAAATTATTAAATGAATACAAATGAGTTTCAATAGACGGTTAATTGCATTAAAGGAACAAAAACATAATTATTAAAATCATGAAAAACAGTTTTAAAAAAGTTGTAAAGGATACAGAAGGGAAATACAATGACAAACAGTTCTGTGTGAAAATAGACACATATCCAACTGGAAAATGAAGTTTGAACCAGATTCAATGTGTTGAATTCAGTGTGTGTGTGTGTGTGTGTGTGTGTGTGACCCGCATGTCATTTTTTACAATAGTGTAAATGTCCTGTTGACAGCACAGACCTGCATGGACGAACAGCTTTACATGATGCTGGTGTGTACATTTTTATTTTTTAGAGATTGTCTTTATGTTTATAAACCCTAAAAACCCTTTATTTTTGCATTTGCATCATATTTATCATTATCGCTTCTTTAAACAGATCATTTATTATGAATTCCACAAGAGCTGCATCAAAAACAGATATAATATCTAGCTGTCACAGCTGATGGGAAGATTATAATGTCTTGCGTCTTGTCTTGTTTTTCAGCATACGCCGGCTGCAAATCTGTCATCAAAATGCTCTGTGACAGTGGTGCATCTGTTGATGCTGTTGATGCGGTACGTAAAATAGGTTTTGAAACACACATTCATTTCTAGACAGAGTGTATGTAAATTTAGCAAGGTGGGAGGAGAGAGAAGGGAAGTTGATATTGAAAGTGAAACTAAAACGGTGTTCTAAATTATGTTGCATTGACTTGGTACTTTTTAGGATGGTTTGTCACCCTTGTTGCTAGCTGCCAAGATGTGCCAACCAGTATCCTGCCAGTTGCTGGTACAGTATGGAGCTCGTACTGTCCTTAGAGACAAACAAAACAAGTAAGAAACAAAACTCTTGTAATTACACACACATCCCAAAAAATCACATATAAAAGTACATGAAAGTTGTTTACAGTCTTTGTAAAGTGCAATTCAATGATCATTGAAGCTTAAGAAGTAAAATATCACCTAACACTGTTAAATAGGAAGATGACTGTGGGATTTGTTGCATATTTTAAAAAATCCTTGTTACATATTTTTACTGTTAATGTTTAAAAATGAGATTCAGTTTTTAATCTATCTATAATTTAAACTGAAGAAAATGACTATGAATTGTTTATAGTTGTCTATCCACATCAAAACAAGAGAAAGCTAAAAGTAACAAGGTGTTGGTCTGTTACGGAGAGTTTTCAGAAAACCTTTATCAAAACACAGAAAAACACAAAAAAGCAATTTTCTTTAATGAAAGCAATAAATGACAAAAACAAACGCTGTTCACCCTACTATACCTTTATAAAAATCTATACCTTTACCAAAGTAAACTGTTTTTAGTTAATAAATTTACATTAATTCATTTGACAGACGCTTTTATCCAAAGCGACTTACAGTAAATTCAAGTTATACATTTTTATTAGTACTTGTGTTCCCTGGGATCGAACCCACAACCTTTGCGCTGCTAACGCAATGCTCTACCAGTTGAGCTACAGGAACACTATAGAGGAACATACTCTACACTCCACTAAAGAAACTACACTCCACTAAAGAAACAAAACTGTTTTTTTAACATCTCAGGCCATAGATTGTTTTAGGTCACATTTAGCTCATAAGTTGAAGATGTCTTGTGAAACACACACTCAGGGTCACACAATTGATCAGTCATCACTTTTCTGTTGCTCATTGAGTTTGTGTGTTCTGTCTAGAACTGCACTTATCTTGGCCTGCGAGAACTCTTGCAAAGAAGCAGCAGAAATTCTTCTGAAGACTAAGGCAGATGTTTCTGCTGTGGACCTCCACGGCCATGATGCTTATCACTACGCCAGACTAAGCCAGAAAGCAGACTTGATCACACTTGTAAAACAAGCCTTGGAAACCGTCACTAAAGGTCACTAATTCTGACTTAATATTTACCTGTTGCAAAACACGCTCTTATAGGAAACAGGGAACGTTCTCAGAATATATATCAAAAACATTACAATTAAAGTAGTTAGTGGTATGTTTTAAAAACTTTAAAACTGTATGTTCTTATAACCAAGCAATACAGATAACACAACATGTAAAAACAGGATGTTTTGAACATTCCTAGAACGTTTAAAATAACATTTTAAACATTTTTGTTACTCAATGGCAATAATAGGAAAGCGTTCCTACAACCTAAAATTGGGAGTTGAGTGTGAATTGATGTTGATCTGAAACCTGCACATCTCCATTTCAGGGTAAAGTCCATCATTTGAAGGAAGTGCCTGATAGTTTCAGATCCAGCTCACGTTCAGTTAAAACACTGAGCAGGAAATCAGTTTAAATCAGAGATCACCGGTGCTTTTCCTGATACAACGCTGCATATTTCCAAGAACTGCATCATTTAAAGAGAGAAAGACATTGAAATGCTCTTTAAAATGATTGTGTTAGGTACAGAAATAACATTTCTCCATATGTTGTTTTCAGCAAAAGATACAGCCGCAGTTTTACACCAGACCCAGCAGGTAATTCTGATGTTTTAACTGTTTATTACATTTACATGTTATTTATGAATGTTTGAAACTGTGTTAAAATAATGATGAATTAATTCAGATGTTTTGCTGCGGCCATGAGTTCACAATCAGTCACGCGTTCACAAAAACCCTATTCATTTATTTATTGGCTTTACCGCCATCTAGAGTCTGAAGCACGAATTGCAGTTTGTTTAATGAGCGATTGGTGTCCTGCCATAATGAAAATCATTTTAACGATATTTATTGTTCTTCTGTGTCTGTTTATAAAGAGAAAAACTGATTCTCATCGTGGGGACATCAGTTATATTTCAATTTAGAAACATGCTTTTTTCACAATATGTAGCATGTGTTTAATTTTGCTGTAGGGAGAAATTGAAGAAAATGTATTTATTGCTTTTTAAAGATTCATCTGAGTGCGTTAAAACACAGATTTCTTTCTTTCTGAAGGCTGTGCTATCAGAGTTGTGTTAAGATTAAAGAGAATCATCAGTTTTGCTTGTGGAAAATTGATTTTATAGACGCATGGAAATGTGTGGAAGTATCTAAACTCCAGTCAGAGAGATATGAAAAAAGATGCTCATATTTCTTTACATTTTAACATTAAATTATCCTTATTTTATGGTGAACTGAGCTAATATTAACATTAAATGTTTATTTGCAGTGTTGCTCACTTATATTATTTAAAAATGTACAACGTACATCTAAACTAAATGAGTGTTTTTCTTTTCAACTGCTCAGGCTAAACCTCCATCTGCAGGAACTGGTTGGAGCAAAACAGGATCAGTCAAGATGGAGAAAGTATTATCAGAACCTACTGCAGTGAGTTTCTTTCTAAAATCACATTTGATCAGGCAGTTATTTTGCTCCCTGCAGCTGATTGTGGTCATGTGATCAGTTGTGAATGCCATCAGTGAAGGTTGTGTCTGATTTACAGAGGGCACACGGTAGCCATGGTAGCTCCACTGAAGGTAAGAGACATGCTGTGTTTTTATCTTTTTCTTTAATCATGGCAATCAAACATGTTGGAACATGAGGACTGCAGTCAGTATGACAAATCAGTTTTCCAGGTCTGAGATTCAGTTGTTTTCTGTTGCATGTAGGAAAAGATGCCAAGCACAGTCATATTTTGGATTCTACACAGGTAGGCTGAGTAACCTGCTTTGACACTCAGCAGTATTCATTTAAATACAAAAAAAAACTTAAAAATACCCTTGTGAATAATTTAGGTCAGGCATGTACAGTCAGCTCCTGTCCCAATCAGATCTGCTCCCATGTCAGTGGACTTACTGCCCGGTGAAGTGGAGGCCCTTAGAAGGGAACTAAGAGATTCACGGAGAAGACAGGAAGCAGCAGAGGCTGAAGTTCAAAGGCTGGATGCAGCGCTGGCCCTGCGTAGCCAAGAATATGAAGGACTGCGGAGGAGCAGTGAGCAAGCCCTGCATGCGGCCCACAGTCGTGCATGGGAGCTGGAGGAGGCCCTGGGTGAGGTACAGAGGAGGATGGCTGGTTCTGAGACCCGAGTGAGACAGATGCAAGCTCATCTGGTAGCTGTTAGGGAGCATCTAATGGAGGAGCTGAGAGTCCAGGTTCAAGAGGCCAAAGGTCAGCGAGAGGCAGCCATGGCAGAACTGGGGAGAATGCAGACAGATCTCAACCAGAGCAGGAGGGAGGTGGAGCAGCAGAAGGAGAACCAGAACTCCTTAAGGCAGGAACTCAGTCGGCTTTCCCAGGAGCTGCTTAGGAGAGAAGAGCAGATAAACACACTGAAGACCAGGTTAGCGACTGTGGAGACACAGCAAGTTGAGAAGTTCTGCAAGGAGGCCCAGACCCCGTCAGAGTGGCACCCCACAGATACAAAGACCACCATGACTGATCTGACCAACAAGACATGTAAACCCACCATAGACCTGGAGAACTTCATCAGCAAGGCTGAGCACATGGCTGCAGTCGCCTCGCTGAACAGCACACTGCAGCAGACTGAAGCCAAAGCTCTGCAGAAGTACCAGAGTGCTCAGGAAGAGAACCAGAACTTGCTGAAAGAGCTCCAAGAACAGAAGGCAGAGCTGGACACCATCCAGGAGGCCCTGCAGGCCAGATTTGTCCCCGTGACCTTACTGGAGGAAAAAGAGAAAGAGTTGGAGCAGCTCAAACTGACCATTGAGGAGATGGAGAAGAGACAAAACCAGGGCAGTGGGAACATCTCAAACACAAAGGAGGAGGACGCTCAGAGAGGTGAACACAGAGAGACATGCACTGCCCAAGTATCAAGTGAAGTGCAGAATAATCAAGTATCTTCTTCCAGAGAGAGTGACAGAGCAGAATGTGAAGTCACAAGAACTTCAGAGGAACCTGTGAAGGCAGCTCAAACAGAAAGCAAAAGCAACATCATGAAGGACAGAAGAAGCTCATCATCAGCTCAAGTTAATAAGGTTAATGATTATTGCTTGTGTTTCATTGTTGTTTCTTTCATTCCTTCTTGAACATTCAGATCTCAGAGCCTTTAGCTAACATGTAACTTAGAAATAGATAATTGATAATAAGTCTGGACAACAAGCCAAACCACATCTAGGGACCAGTGTAGCAAACACACAGAACATCCTAGCAACCACAGAGCAAAGTGCTTGAAAACTCTCAAAACACCATAGCAACTGCATAGCAACAGCCCAAAGCCTCCCAGCATTGTGGCAACCAGTTTTACATAGGATAAGCACAACTTGAATTTCCTTCTGAAAGTCCAATCGCATGTTCTATGTTTCAGGTGTTGGCAGGAGAGAACAGACAGCAGATCAACCCACCTTCACCCACCAGCCCCAGTGAAGGCCTGCGGTCAGAGAGTTTCCTCCAGGCGCAGGTACACAGCCTGCAACAGCAGCTGGAGGTTAGTCACTCACTGATGCTTGATTCTAAAGCGCTGGTTAGCTGGTTTTCTCAAAGTTTCCTTGGACTAGAGAGTGACTGATAAAAATCAACCTATAACCTGACATCACTTTCATCAAAGTACTGTTTTTGCTATTGCTTTTACAGTAATTCAGCAATAGCAAAGTAATTTTACAGTAAAACACCAATCAAAAGCGCTTTCTGTGTTGTTTAATTGTAGAGTTCTACATTTTATTCATTTGGCAGACGCTTTTATCCAAAGTGAATTCAAGGTATACATTTAATCAGTACTTGCATTCCCTGGGATCGAACCCACAACCTTTGCGCTGCTAACGCAATGCTCTACCAGTTGAGCTACAAGAACACTACATCAATAGGTTTATACATTATACACTATTCTTTTGTACATAATGTGAAAATAATTGCATTATGTCCATCTTTTATTGGCAGGACTCTGAAAAGCATTACAGACATGTGCTTTCAGTATATCGGGCACGATTGCTCAGTGCTGCACAGGTAACATGTTAATTTGCTTTATGTATGTCATCTTATATAATGTGCTAAGCTAAACCACTGAATATTGTTGTGTTTACGTTGCTAATGCAAGTGTAACAGAGCTGTGGTCTTCTGCAGGGTTACATGGATGAAGAAGCCAAAATGGCTCTGCTACAGATTGCCAAAATGAGAAAGTGTGTGTGTTGAGCAGTCACGACTGAATGTTTTAACAACAACATCCCAACAATGACCGGAACAGTCACAAGTTGTGTGTAATTATATTTTGTGTAATGTGCAATTAACGGTAGTTCTTTGTAACTATTATATTCTGCAAATACAGTATAAAACACAAAATACTACTTTGCATCATGTTGTTCACAAAACAAATAGCCCCCAAACTCACGTCATTGTTAAATGAGTGTTTGATCAATACATTACAGTGTTGCAGGACTTGCACTTTAAAGTGAAGGGATCAGACTGCCCTCTTGTGTTGTGTACTACACACTTGTCACCCTTTGAGGATGTTTGAGCATTTATGAACGCTGTAGCGCGATGACGTCACTGTTAATCCTAAACAGAAACCATCAGCGCTGAAGAATCAATCAATCAATTCAATCTTCATTTTTTTTAAATAAAGAAACTGTTTATTATTGATGAAATTGAATAAAATAACCACATTTGTGTGCATTTGTTTACATTTACCTTTGTGTGACGTGTGTTGAAGTCATATACGTTTAAATGAATAAATATTAATTTGATGTAGTCATACATCACATCATAGATTTGAGTAATTGTTTTTTCTGTAAAACAATTTTTAGTCTGTAGTAAAAAACCAAAAGGTTAACATTTTATTAATTGTATGCATTTGCTTTTATTTGGTTTAATTAGTATATTTAGTTTAATTAGTTAACATATTAACAACTCATTTGCATGCGCATGAAAACTGAAGCGTTTGTCGGTAGGCACGTGCGTTTTAAAGACATGCGCACGTCACCAAAACACACGACGTCATCACGCCATAGTTTGCAGCGAGTATACGTAAGTTTTCATGTTTCATTATTTTACATTTGTAATCGAGTTAATGTTCTTGTTTGCTTGAACTAGCATCAATTTGCATGGGCGACCTGCGACAATATACGTAAATCCCTAATGCTTGTTATGAGACATACTATGCAAAATAATGCAATCTATACATCACTCCAGTTCATGAGTTTAATGTCTTTGTTGTTTTAATTGTTTTGTTCAGAACCTGAAAGTTTTTGAGACTGAATATGAGACGAATATTAGTGAGGTCAGCACTGAGGCGGTTTGTGATTGGTTGTCTGTTGTTTGTAAACGAATCCCATGGTAACGCGTTATTGAATTGCATATAATGACGACTTGTGCAGTTGAAGTCAATGAGCAACTCTGTAATACGTCTTTGTTTCACACTACATTGCCTGGCACCATAAAATCAGTGTTAATCATGCTGTAGGTGAAGGGTTTAAAGCAATGACTTTTAAAATTCAAAGTGTGAAAGGCTAAGGTCTTGAATATTCGTATATAAAACTTTACTTAGGGTTACTCAGTGTTGTATTAATAAGACAAAGAAGAATGTAAAGTGGAAGATGTTGTTTGTGTACTTAATGAAATCTATCCCTCACGCTGGATTTGTGGAGAGGGTTGTGTGTGTTATTTTTGCACGAGGAACCCTTGGAATAAACCATAATACACTCCATCAAATACTCAACATATGGTTCTGATTTCAGAGCTCAAAAGAAAACCTGAATTCTGAATGTTCACCTCAACGCAGTCATCCATCACAACATTTATTAGTGCTAATACGATTTATTGTATACACAGACTCAACCGAGCGCCCACACATGTCTGTTTTTTCACTCCCTGGATGAACTGATTGTGGTCATTGTGGTTTTTATTCAATTTCTTGGCTTGGCTGTGTTCGTGTTGTAGCTAGAGTCTATCAAACCTAATGACACTGAGGCTTTTGGCACAGCATTTGCATTTTATTTCACTGTAGTCTGAGGATTTTTAACTGGAAAGAAACATAATACCCATTAACTTTAAAGGAACTCCAGCCCTCTCCCCCACACCCCAAACTCCCACCATCCACCTCAATTTGTCCAGTGGAGACCCACTTCCCTGCCTCCTCATTATTATGTCTCATATTTAATAGAGGAGCGAACCACAACATTGGTTTCAAGTTTTGTTCTTTGGGTCTGATCTGTGTAAGCTGTTCTCAGTCATTACGGTGAATATATTTCAATGTGCCAGGAAATTTTCCTTTAATCAGATTTCCAAAGCACTAACCAGAACCAGATGTCTGCTTGGCTTTCTCTCCTATTACTGTGTGCTTAAAGATCACAGTTCCTGATCGCTTTTAACAGCCTGCTAACAAATACTGACTGCTGACAGCCGCACTTCGTTTCCTGAGGGATTGTGAGGCGGTGCGATGCTGAATTTACTTCTGCGCCGGTCAATTGAAAAACAAGTAGTTTCCCACCCTCCAGATTCAAAATACAAACCATGTGAACGAAAGTTCAGAAGTTTCATGGTGTTCACCTCATGGACTATAGAGTTCTAGGTCTCTGCGTATAACTTTCCTTAATGGCATAGATGAAAGAATTCAGCTAGCATTTGTCCCAGGCCTGCTGACGTGTCAGGTTATATTTTCCATTCTCCTGAGTGTTTGAGTTTATCTACCCCACACCTGTTACTACATGCTAGAAAACTTATTTTCAGTATTAAAATGAAAACTGTGAGTCTGTGAGGAACACAATGTCTGTTTTATGCACTAAAACATAAAGACAAAATCTGCAAAATCTAAATGACTGTACAGCAATGTGGGGCAGAAACATACTATCATTAGAACGTTTTTACTATAGCGCATAACATTTTTTTTCCTTTTGATTTTGGGTTAAAATGTAACATTTTCATGCATTTATTTTAGTAGCAGTATCTGCGTATAAACAATCCCCACAATTATTTGAATAGTTTATAGTTCTGCATTCTTCATCTAGGTGCATAAAGGCAAGCAGTATCAGAGAACTTGCCCTAGAAATATGGGAATAATGTTTCACAATCATCTCAAATCCCTCTTGTTAAGGTTTTTTAAGTTATGGTGTCAGTGTGTCTGTCTCGGATCATGCTAGCCGTGTTAAAATTAGTCCTGCTTTGCCCATTGAAGTGCTACTTAGAGCTTTGTGACATCTGAGCTGAGGGTTGCATCACTGTTTTTCCCCTTCATTAAGCTCTGGTTAACCACCAGTGGATCAAAGCCCTTCTCTTATTCTCTCTGCTCATGTCCCTTTTCAACAATTACACATGCCTGGAGGAGAAGACATCCCACGTTCACACATTTCACAACCGACTGACATTCCTTATATCTCTTACAGCAACTTTAATGGGAGAGAGGGAGCTTTGTATTACACTCCCCTTCAACCCCAAAACTCCACATTAGCGTGAGTACTGGAACCACAGGACACTTGGGATGTATTTATAGCATCACTGTCTCAGGTCTTCATAAGCTCTGCTGAAAGATACACGTCTTACATTGTTTTCGTCCCATCAGGCCGCTGTCGGGTTCGAGTTTTGCTGCAGTGTTTTAACAGCAGGTTTCTGTATCAGATTTCCCCAACATCTCTCTCATCACATAAACCACAGAATGAGGAAATCATCTGCCATGTCCTCAGAGATCTTGTTAGAAACTGTCGAGATGTCTTTTTTAAAAAAAGGCTACAGTGAAGCAAAGACACTTTTTGGAAGTCATTCTGGCTGAGAGCATCTGCTAAATGACTCTGTGAAGTCAAAATTGGAGTGTTGTGGGTTTTAGCCAAAGTTTGTTTACTTTTTGGCATAATCTGTCTGCTAGTGTGCTTCTGAAATTAACAAAAAAGAACAGAATAATTGATTGGATAGCAACCTTCTTGAATATATACATCATTTAAGCACTGTGTGAGAGAGAGAGAGAGAGAGAGAGAGAGAGAGAGAGCTATAGATGGCAAGCTATATGCATTTTTACATAGTAGTACATGTCATTTAAACTGAGTTGAAAGGTCAGACTGCTCACATGTTACTGAGGATGGTAATTTAGTCTCAAACCAACATCATGGTGTCAGTTGACAACTTAAGAAGATACAAGCACGAGCAATTTTGTATTATTCAAGAAGCTGTAACTTCATCCAGCTTTTGGTGGCATGAGGTGGTGACCTAATGTTTAAGGACCCACTTCAGACTCAGAGGTTGCAGTTTCAATGACCAGAGGTGAGTTGGAAATTGGAGAGTGAATGAGGTCACAGTTCTGTCCCTTTTGTCTTTGTACACTTGAGTAAGTTGCTGTAAGTGAGCTTGTCTTGGAATCGGTGCTCTGTAGGTCATTCTGAATACAATGTGTCTGCTAACCTAACAGTTTTAGGTTGTAATAATGTTTTACCAACGTTTCCATTAAATAACAAAAACGTTCAAAATGTCCAGGTTTGCTGTACTGATAATATTGCTTGATTGTGAGAATTTTTAATTGATCGTGAGAATGTTTCTTGTTTTTGTTTTAAAAAACATTTTAAAATTATGTAGCATTTTTTAAATGTTCCACTAACTACTTATAATGTTGGATATATGATATAACTATAAAACATTTTGATAACGTTGAGAGAACATGAGCCAGGGTTCTGAGAACGTTCCCTGTTAGCTGGGTTTGAGAGATCCTCACTAAGTGTGTGTGTGTGGTTAGTTAGTATGCTTGTATGCGTTTGACTGATGATCATTTGTATTGGAAAAAGCCTTGGCCGCAGAAATGGGCTGTGGTCTCCACCATCCATTAAAAGTTGAAAGATCAAACCCCTCTCGTCTGGAGGGAGGAATCCACAAGACATAAACAGCCTGTAAAATGGAAAACTACATCTGTGTTCATTTGTGTCAGCTAGAGATGGCCACATTTGGTAATCTTTACTGAAAATGATTTTCAATCGCTGAGATCAGAGAGTAAAAACAGTTTCAGCCATCTGGGGCCCCAATAGAGGAAAATTTGTCAGCAGAGCTAGACAGTGTTGAGATGTGGACACCCAACTTGTGCTTATTATACACAGTAACACCCCGCTTCCCTCACCTTTTATTTCCTAATGTACTTCAGACATGTTTTGTCATGTTATATTCTATTTATCAACTGTTTTTAAGAACATTAACGTTTTTTGTTACTTTATGAAAACATTAGGGTAACGTTATTACAATCTTAAACTGTCAGCTGGGATGATAGGACAATAGTGGGTTTGGCAAAACATCAATGTTTTCCTATTTTGGAATTGTATTGTTTTGAAATGTTAAATATGGGAAAAGACTGAATACCACAATACCTGCCTTTGATGGTATTGGAGGATATATGAGATGGATCTGGTGGTCCCTCAACAGCAATAGATGAAGGAGCAATTAGGGAGTTCATGTCGGTGTACATCTGAGACTGTAATGAGACATCAGGGTTGTAGAGCAGTATTCCTGCTCGCTGTGTGTTTGAGATTCATGCTTTTATAGTATAGCACTTCAAAGCAAAGCCTAACAGAACCTTTTCTATCCAATAGGTCCAAAGAATGACTTTAATAATGGCATTAAGGAAGAAAAAGGGAAAAAGAAAAATAGTGTCTTCTGGAATATGGGGTTGTGTAAAACGCTGTATGCACGGCTGAGAGAAAAATATGCTTGACTCTCTCTCTCTCTCTCTCTCTCTCTCTCCCTCTCTTTGTCTCTCTCTCATCATTAGTCTGCACAGAGAGTAAAACACCCTCTAATGTCACCTTTACAAGCGCCCTCACCTGCCCCTTTCATCCTGGCTCCTCTACAATTTTTTCCCTCTCTGATTCTTCAGTGATCCCAAAACTTTGATTCATTCTTTGTGCTACAGATTGTCGGTGGATTGAAATGCAGATTCTGTGATTAGTGTCTTTAGGGTTAAACAGGAGAATTTTTGAGGAAGTGATTATCCACCTGTGATACACAGGGAAGAATTGGTTTAAAGATATGCTTATGTGTGGTGTGTGTGTGGTGTGTGTGTGCGGTGTGTGTGTGCGGTGTGTGTGTGCGGTGTGTGTGTGCGGTGTGTGTGTGCGGTGTGTGTGTGCGGTGTGTGTCTGTGCATGGAGGGGAGGATGAAAATTTGATGAATTGAGGCTTTGACAAAACAAAAGAGAAATTTAACTGGGATAAGTATAATGCTGTGAATGGGGCCTGTTCTTCAGGTGTTGCTTGGTTCTTGTTAATGATATTAGCTGTACACATTATAATTTGCTAGTTTTGAGGATCTTGTTAAGTGCATCATATATTTCATTTATATTGCCTTTCCTAGTGTTCGGATCGTGCATTAATAAACACATCTGTGTTTATTCTTCTATGTTCTGTAGTTGTTTATGAGGGAGACGTTCTGGCCAAGACACACAATGTATTGTTTATTGCAGTATTTATGTTGTCCAGCAGAGGGGAGACTTGTATTGCAGTCAGTCACGTGTATATAAAGTCCTGCTTTGCCCCCTGGTGGCAGTTTCAGTCATACCAGCAGATGGCGCTCTTAAAAATTTAAGCACTTCTGAACAATTTTACTCTTAAAGTACTCTTACAATCATTCATTAACTGCATTTGAAATTAAAAACAAGTTTTAATGAAAAGCAAATTGTTCAGACTAAAAACTGCTATATGTACTTATTATAGCAATAATACAGACTATATGCTATATAGTACTTTTTATTGTACTTACTATATGTACTATATATGCTATATAAAATATATACCCCCCCTTCTAAAAATAGGTTGTTATAGCTGGTTTGCAGTGGATGCTGAGAGTCAGTACAGTGACCCTTTGTAAACCACAGAGCTCAGCACTGTCGGTTTGTACATTGACAGGCTCCAGTCCCGGTGGGTTTGGCTGGAGTTGGCCTGGAATTGACCCACAGCCTGCGGGCACTCAGGGGAGGCTGGGTTAGTACTCTGGCCCAGTGTAATGTGGATAACAGTGTGTAAGTTAGCAGGGCAAAGTTGCTTTCCCACAGATTTCCACTGAGGTTACAGCTGGGACCTACTGAATATTTTTTAAGTGCATGAACAAATGAATAAGTATGTGGTTTGGGAGGAAAGGCAAACATCTGTAGGACTCCTTCCAAGTACACTAAAGAGTATTAAATGAAACATGTTTTAGGCCGGTATATGTATTTTCAGACCTCATTGGTGGTTAAACTGAATGTTTCTGATAGTGGATGGTTTTAAATCCTGGTGGCAGGATTTATTGAACGGTCCAACCCTGGACACAAGGTTTGTTAGCAGGAGAGCGGTAATCCGGAATGCTCCCTCCTCCGTGGATCACCAGAGGAGCATGCTGGAAAATTACTGATGTCTTAACAAATATTTACTCTTGCCCTGCAACATCTGCTGAATTTATTGTTGTAAAATCCTGTCCGTTAAGCACTGGATTGGAGTGTCCAGATGTTTCTAATAACGGCTGCAGGCTTAGCTGAGCTGGAGCAACAGAGGTGCCCTTGAGCAATAGCGGTTCAGTGTTAACCCAGCTAACCGGGAACGTTCTCACAACATTCTCTAAAAGTTCTCAAAAACATTCTTGCCGTAACATTAATAGAACCCGATTAATGCTATTATCATATATTAAAAAACATTATTTTAAAGTTGTTATTGTTGTGATGTTTTGAACATTAGTAGAACATTTTTATAACTTAGGGGAACGTTAGGAAAATGTTCTTCAACCTAAAATTGTTAGCTGGGAACCTTTTCTGCCACAACCCAGCCCTGCTCAGTCAGATTAGGGTGAACACAAGCACTGGAAGTCCCCGTTATTAAAACAAGCTCTGTAGTGGTCGGCCGTAATGTTGGCATGTGCCGGTTTGTTGCTATTTTGTCTGCGAGCGCTTCCGCAGCCCCCCAAACGCCACAATGCTTGTGTGTGTATCTGAATAAAGCAGCAGGTATTTTTGTAAAGGGCATTAATGATTTATACAGCGTCTGTTAGCCTAGAATGTTTTGAATAATAAAAAGTCCCCCTAAGATGTTTAATCATCTGATACCTTTGGACTGGAACATCAAGCCTGTCTGCCTGCAAAATGGGATTCCTGC
>JAZGTK010004994.1:0-23271 GCA_036877625.1 Ambastaia sidthimunki
ATACTAAAACTAAGTACTAATTTATTCTAACATTTAGCAAATGGACTATCACTCCTTTGCATAGTTCAGTTTCAAGCAGATGAAAAAATAAACCATTAACAATGTAACCACAACTACAGTACAAAAAGCCACATTTTTAAAACATTTTCTTCAACGTAATTAAAGGATATCAGCGTCTACAGATAATGGTCATCTGTATATGTATTAGGTCTTTAATAGGGAGTCCTCTGTGAATTAATTTTTATACTTAACATTGGCATAAAACTGTCCATAACATTTGGGTTAGTTTTTACTCTATGAACAAACATGTCTGGGTGTCATGCTAATATTTGTGCCAAAACAACAGATGTATTCTTTCTTCTAAGGGTACAGTACTGTATATCCTCAATGTCACAACATCAAGTTACAGTATGAATATAAAGCCAGTCAAAAATAATGAGAATTTCTCCAAGCATCTGTTTAAGTGACATCTGTCAGGTAGTATGGCCATTGTACATGTAATATTAAACCAAATCACAACAGTTTTACAATACAGTATGCAAAATACTGTAGTCTTACTGCTTACTGTAGCAAAAAAGTAGTCATTGTTATGTTGAATTATTGTGAAGTACATGCTCATAATATGAAGCACAATGTTATTTCAGTGAGAATTTTTTATTGTTTTAAAGCTTCCAAATCTGTGTCATTTACTTTTTCAAACAATAATTAGTGTTTTCAGAAGTAGATGTATTTATTCTAAAATAACACAATGATGCCTAAATGCTGAATTTTGTCCCTCAAACAATAATTAAAAGGGCAACTGATTCGAGTGAACCTGCCCAGAGCTGTTTCAAGCGATTATTGAACTAAATGAATCACTCCCTCCAAATAACAGAATAGAATGCAGCTGTATTTCTCATCAGGCTGAATCTATTTTGTTCAACTGCACGTTATTCAACGATAATTGCATTCCAATAATTAATTTGTACAAATAGATTCACGAGAAACTCACTGAAGGCCATTAGCAGGACTAAGCTCAATAAAATGAGACATTTAACCCCAAATGAGCTTTTGCTCCCTTCAGCTTGCCCACAGAAATGGCCTTATAGATGAAATTAGCTGGAAAGATGTAAATGAATGTTTCTATCTCCTACTGTGAACAGTTATCACGGGTTTAACAGACTGCTTCTTTCCAAGTTCATCATCTACCTCAAATTTCTGGGAAACTAGGAATCGAATTAGTCTCATATCATTTACCCATAACAGAGTTTCTTCACCCATAAAACCATTAACTATAAATTTTAACAAAGCGATAGCCAATTTTCTGTTTGGAGATTAGGTAGTATGAATGTACTGGCTGACCACCTAAGGTCATGATAATGTGCTATTTACCAGCTGTAATAAGGTAAAATGCAAGACTGATTTGGGATCAGTTTCTAAAGTAATGTCTACAGTATATATATCCCTGTTTGAGGGTTGGACTTTAAGGTCACAACATTGCAGGGAGATCAAATTGAAGTCATGTATTAATCCGCTGCTTCGTTTCCATGGCACCTCATCTGGTGTTTCAGAAGCACCTGTTTTCCCCAAGGACAACGGATCGCTTACACCTGCTCTCTCAGCGTGTGAAACATTGTGATGAGTGACCTGGGTCTGCTTCAGGCAAAAAGACATCTCATATACACTGGGGAATGAAAATACACAGTTTCAAAGAAAGAAAGATTTAAAAGCTCCTGATCTTCTGCACGTCACCTTCTGACAGGTTCCTCCAACCTCTGTCAGGCAGAGATGTCCATTTATTCTTTCATTATTCAGAATTCCTCTCCCACATCTAGGCAGAACTTTGTCAGCCCCCTATTGTGCACCTATCAAAAGATAAGCAACAAACTGAGAGGGAGCAAAACTGAGGGGTTCTGGAAAAAAATAAAATAAAATATTTTTTTGGACCCATTTAAAGCCACAGAGCCACTTTTCTGTGGTGCGGTACTGTAGCTTTCCAGTTCATGTCAGCGGACCGATTTTGTGGTTCATTGTGGCGAGTCGTTGTGGTTCTTCTTCTCTGCAGTCTTGAAAACCTGGTCGTAAGAGGGTGGAGGATGATTGCAGTAGGAGGGGGGAGGCGGGTACGAGCCCATTATATGTGCCGGGGTGGGCTGACCTGGGAAGGCAGGGGTTAAGGCCATTGTCATGGTGCCACAGGGGTCAATGTAGCCTTGTGTGCCTGGCTGCTGGGAAACTGTTGAATAAAAAAATTCATTCATTAATATCTAGATTAACTTTCAATAAAAATAAAATATTGTTAAATATGTTAAGTGATGTCCCATAACTATGAATAGAAAACAATATAGAAAAATACATAATTGAAATACTCATGACATTTGTTTGACCTGTGATCACAGGATCAACACTGACCGATTAAACGTTTATTGAACATTTTCTGAAAATTAAGAACCTCTTTTTACTAACCATTTGTTAAACAAATAAACAGACAGAGAAATAAAATAATGTTTTATTGTATTGGCTTTGTGGAATGTGCAGTGTGCCATGTTTTTAGCTAAATCTACAGTTCATTCACATACGTTTAAAGATTGTAGTAAATTTGTGGCACAACTTGCCTTTTGTATTGGTCTGATTTTAATGAGCTAAAAGGAAAGTGAGGTAACAGCCACAGAGTGTTGCACAAAAAGACATGTGACTGCTGTTCTATGCCTAACCAGATATTATTGTAAACTATTACTGTAAAGGGCTTAAGGAGCTTTAATGATATAAGTACATGTATATTTAAAGAGAAATGTTATATATTAAATTTGCAACAAATAATTCTAAATTTAAACTGCAACTAGATAGAACCTTTTCTGAGGCAGAAATAGGCTTGTTTTCTTCAAATGGAACACAGCACTATATAATTAACAAGCTAGTTTCCTTTTTTATGTTAATTTATCCTTTACAAAACTTCTTTAGAAATAAAACACATCTTATTCAAATTTGGTGATTTGATTTTCCACTCAACTAGCAGATATAATGACAAATTTTCCCTCAGTACAGATAAAAAGTTTTAAAAGAAAACTTCAGAAAAGTCATAGAAAAGTGACCTATTTTTCTCGCAAAAGCAGGTCTTAGTGTTTGGGAAAAATGGACTCTCTAAGATATAAGGCCAATTATACAGCAATGGTTTTATTTTTTTCTGGGCAAACAAAAAAACATATCAGATTTTAACAGGTATTACACTTTTACGAACTGCCAAAAGGGTCTTAAGATCTAAACATGTGAAGATTTACAAACAGATAAATGGCAATCAATTCTTAATTTCATTCGAGGTCAGTAGTAGTTTAACTAGCAATACTGTTAAAAGGAACATGCTGGATTTTTTTTTAAATGTAATGTCATAGGCTGCATCTATGGCAAGTCATGATTAACCAACAAACAAGTTTAACTCTTCTCACTATAACTAAAAACTATTTACTATAAAATACTTACAAATTAAAGATCTGGATCACCTTATTTTTCTGTCATTTAAATCAGCTTTTGTAATAATTCACAAAACTTATAAAAAATAGCTAGCAGCTTACAATAATAAACCAATTTACAAAACTTTTATAAAAATATTGCTTGCTTCATTTATTTAGAACAGCGGGACGTTGTTGGCCATATGTTGGCTATGTATCTGTTCACACACAAGAATGGCTCATTTGCAATGTTCTGCTTGTTTGGCACAGAGAGATGGGGAAATAAATCAAGTCTGTGGTGAGGTACCAACCCCAGTTTCTAGCAAGAACAGACTAATAATAACTGCCTGGACTAATACTGAGAAAGATTCAGCAAGTGTATTTCAACTTCATCATCCTGTCAAATTCATCAAAAGGCCATGAAATGATTGAAATGAAATCAAAATGTGAAATGATTGACATCTTTTGGTATCACAGTATGAATATTACCAGTGAAACTACTGGCTAGATAATAAAAAAAGAGATATGGCCTGTTTAATACATACCAAAACAGAACCTTTAAAGTGTTAGTTAGCATTCACTAATTGTAACTCAAAAACTTGTAGTTTGCGTTAACATGTTGCATTAAGTTAATGGTATAATTTTCTAATAAGCACTAAAAGTACAGTGTGCAAATATTTATTTAATTGTCAATTTTTAGTTAGATGCATCTTAATGCACTGAATTAAACATAGAATTTTATTTTATTTACAAGCAAATGGTACAGTCAAGCTATTTTTTCACTGCGTAGTACTACTATATCTAAAGTTAAAACAAATGGCTAGTGCTATTTAATCATTAGGCTCAACATTAGCCCCATTAGCTACAGCATATGGATTGATGTCTTCAAGAGAACAAGGACATGTGTGAATTAAATGGCAATGAAACACTCACCTGGTGTGCTGACAGGGTGTCTGGTGAATGACACATTAAAGGCGGGCTCCTCACTGAGAGGAGATGGATACATCCGTCTGCGAATGAACAATCCTGCACCGCAGCAGAAGAGCACGCCCATCATCAGCAACAGCCTATAGGAAAGAGCCAATATCTGATTGACGCAATATTCTACAATAACCACTATTTAAAAAACAAAATGCTTAAAGTACGTTTAGGGTCATACTGAGCAATGTTATCAATTGCAACTCCAACTGAAAACAGCTGTGTATCTTACTGCATGAGTGTTAGACTATTTAGCCTTTTTAAACTATTTAATCCTCAACTTCTATAGATTTTACTGTATTGTTGGGGTCCCAGAGACCCTAATGTTAAATGTGTAACACAAAAACAACTTCACAATTAAGTTTTTTAAAAATGTAAAAACATTCTAGAAACATTTTTGTTTGAGGGAAAATCTAATAAATAAGTCCGAAGAGTATCTCAGCGCATTCATCAGTCAAAGAATCGTAACTTTTAATCAGATTAGGAGTAAACAATAAAGTATCAACCTGACGTCAAGAACGTTTAAAAGCTATTAAAGGGTCCTTGAGGTTTTTTCACACCCCAAAAAAACATGGAGGTGAAAGACATCAGAGGTGTGACTGATGGCACAGAATTTGCCTAAACTGATGTTGGCACACAAAGGCACTTGTAATGTTGTGCACTGAATCAGAGGGGCCATATAATGACCCCTTGTGTAAAGAGAGAGGTGGTCTGAATGCCAATGCCTAAAGAGTTGACAGAAAAACATGAAGACAGAATGAGGTTGATGCTATCAGAAACCTGCATGAACACCTGAAGCCCATAAATAAATGACCCACTAGTCCCTTTGTGAGTGTCTCTGGCAAAGTCATTAGTCTATGAAGGTGAACAGACTTCCTATTGGGTAAGAAAAGTGAAGCACAAACTCTTAACTCTGTTGCTATGCAAACAGTATGCACAAAATACTTATGACCTACTGACCTGAAAAATAAGACTTAGGTGGGTTAAAATACAGTGTTTAAGCAGATCAGTGTAATGTTATTTAAACCATATCCTGAGGACAAGGGTAATAGGAAATGGTGCTATTTGCATCCCCAGGATTCACTAGTAAGAAAATCTAGTGAAGGTAGTTGTGTGCGTAAGTGTGCTGCTTTGTGAAAAAGGAAGTAGGAAGGAAATTACAAAAAAATGATGACAGTTCTTACCAGAAATACCAGAGTCTCTGTATGGAAAGAGCTCGAACGCAGCAGCGCGTCCCACAGCAGTCCTCATATGAGCGACATCTGAGACAGAGGGCGGAGTAAACGACAGGACAAAATCATGAGACTGATGTGTTTCTGCACATGAAATGATGAATGAGGCAGTGGGGATTTTAAATGAAAATACATCCGTTTGAAATGCTGGTTTCTTTAAAATGCTGATTTTTTTAAGCTGTCTTTGTAGCAATTTATCTAATAATCGTTAGCTGAAAGATTCTTCTTGCAATGCTGTGGATCATTTTACACAGTTTATGCAAATAGTAAGCACTAAACACATTACAGCTTATCATCTTAAATATCAGCACATTTCACTGTTTTTATTCATATACAGTGTTGGTCAAAAATGTTTTCAGTGTTTTTGTGCAGAAAACAATTTGTGAGACATTCAAAATTAGGTAAATACAGCCTATGTACTTTCAGAAATTTCTGTAATGTCTGTTTTTCCAGTCTGGGCGATAAAGCGATTCGAATTTCTCTCCGTTTATGACAGGAAAAGGCGGACTGGTTGCCTGTGTCTGCTTTTATTAGTTTTTGGCTTTATAAGTCTCGGGGGTGCAGAGGTGAACCCTGTTGCTCATGCTAGCTGATGTCTCTATGGTGACTGGGACCCTGGGGACTTTTTTAATACTCTCTCTAAAACAAATGCTTTTTTTGAAGAAAGCATCAGTGCATGTTGGAGCTGCATCTTAGGTTGTGCACCAGTGTGTTATTTAAACTAGGATACCTGACTGAAATTACCTTGTTTAAGGAAACTGATAGAATATGTCAAGAGGCATTAATTATTCATCATTCTCAAGCAAGCCAGGCGCATTGCCTCATGCATCTGATCAGGAAAATAACAAACCCAGCACTGGTACATCTTGTAGAACTAATGAATTAAGAATGAGTAAAAGGGACACGGTGTTTCCATGCCATTAAAGGAAAACCCAACCAATATTCGGTATCCAGGACAACAGAGGCAGCCCCATAGATATTTATTTAGTGACCACTGTTGATCACACCACACACTAATAACAGTAGTTGCTCATTGTCCAGTTGCTTGTGTATGTGTATTGTGTATGTTCAATTGTGTATGTTAGGATGACAGGTTTAGTCCCCATTCACTTTGTATTAACAAAGAACAGTGTCAATATTTTTCAAAATTTCTCCTCCTGTGCTTCTCATATTGATGACAGATTTTTCCCTTTTTGTAATTATTCCTAGCTCAGCTTCATTTGTTAATCCTGCATAGTGCTCCCACTCAAAATATGTCTTGTGGGAGTTAAATGCTCGAATTGAAATAGTGCCACAATCACTGCTTTGCCATTGAGAGATGATTTATGTACCCAAGTGTAGTTCTATAGTCTGAGCACTCTTATTCATTTAGCCTGAACGCAATTAGACAACGTCACAGAACACAAAGCATTGGGATTTACATTCACTTACCATAACATAAAACAAGCTTTTCCTTGCGAATCAGAAACAGTCGATGCAAGTACGCAAATGTGGACACAACAGGACTGCATTGCTATTGTTTGCAACAGCAGTTTATACAAATAATGTAAGCATGTAGACTGAAAGATTTAAGAACTAAGAATTAATATTTGTTGGTTTTTTATTTTATGTGTACATATTATAAGTAATAAATTATGGTAGTCAGTAGATTAACTATTTAATATATCTCTCTATAAATTAAATGATAAATGCCCAATTTCTATTGGTCACTCTCTATTGATGCAACCGTTTGGCCACACCCCCTGCATGTTGTTGACAGTTGGGAAGGAAGTGAGGTTGTCATGAACAGCCTCATGTTGTTTCAGACAACTTGTGTACGTTATCTAAAGTTATCTAATAAACTGGCCTTTTGGAGGTCTTTTTACCTGCAATTATTAAAATTTTAATTATAACTAATTTTACTCTTGTAAACAGTATGTGTGATTGCATAAAGAAGAGACAAATGTAACTCTGTAAATATAGTGTAGCATAGAGTTCTGGATATAGTGTAACATCTGAAAGGAACTGAATGAAACAGTAAATTGTTAATTTTATTCAATATATTTAAGATATTTAATTAATCTCAAGGCTTAATTTATCAGCCTCATTCTGGGTGACGATCACAAACTGATAACCATCAGAGCTGCAGGTATCAGCTCTATTATATAAAATATAATAAAAATACTGACGTTACTGAATGAATCAGGCATCATTTTTCATTGTTCAGTACTGCCTCTCCTTTATCTTTTTTCTCTGAAAAGCTTTTGAGCATAATGTTTTCCTCTTTGAAGTACACAAGGTACAAACCTCTCTAAACGTATAACCTTTACCTTCTGGCTAAATAGGGAATCATTTCCTTATGGTCTGAAACCCTGTGGTGGAAAGCGAAAGACAAAAAGCTCCACAGCCTCAGAAGCGCACTGATTTCATATTTAATGAACGTTTCTTCATTGAGTATTCCGCCTTGTGACAGGCGAGTACAGAACATGCTGAAGGATAAAACAGGGATTAGCAGCAGAAGTCATTCCCTTCCCGAGTGAGCGCTTCCGAATGACAGACTGACAAGGATGTTGAATCAAAGGCAGTTTTGCCAGGAAGCTTTACCTCAACAGCAGCTTGCTAATGACTTAGACTCTGTAATCAAAGAGGCACATAAAAGCAGAAATAAAGCTTACTTGTTGAGAACGGAACATCAAAAAGGATAAACATCCAACAAATTTAAGGTTCTGGAAACCTGAAGCCATTCAGCCCTCAAAAGCAGCACTTGAAACATGAGAGAGCTGGAAAGCTCTGTCTTTTGAGGGGGACTGTATTCAGATAACTCCACATTCATATGAATGACAAGACTTTATTTTCTGTAGTAAACCATTGAAAGCGCTTTTTTCCTTAAGCTCTGACATATTTTGAAATGAGCAGAGCGGTTGGAAGAAATAAACAAGCTCCATTAGAATGACTTTGATGTATTAGCATACTTAATGAGGCATTATGAGGGGACCAGAGGGTGGTGAAAATGATTACTTCCATATGAGGACCAAACAGCATCAACACACTGTCACAACGCCTGTTAAAAAATCTGAATGACACCTGAATGCAAATTAATTTAAAGTGGTGGAAAGCTGAATGAAAATTAAACAGTTGCCTGTAAACAAAACACAGCTGCCATATTGAGCATTCTTTTCACTTCCTTCTGGTTCTGTTCCTGCCTTGAAACATCATATAACAGTAAAAGTTACTACATTCAAATGAAGTGCAGTAACAATTAATCTTGAGTAATTGCCTTATAAGTCATTTAAATTCAGGCCCACACAGAATCTAGAACTGCAGAACTACGAAGAACTAGGACACATGTCAAAGTTCTACACATTATTAACCCTTCTGTGTTTATTTACATAGATTATTACCAAACAAAGTGTTTGGTTTTACTGTATTTCAATCCATTCTGTAGAATTTCCAGAAAAATCAGGGTAGGAAATACGAAACAGACTGCAGATACCATGTGAGCCCATGTTATAATATTATCAGGAACTCGTTTAGAATTCAAAGCATGTCATGCTTGGGCCGGTCACCTCTTTTAAGTGAAGTGGACAGACGAGTTTCTGATTTGAGTCCAGAAGCACTCAAACCAGTTTTGTTATCCACACAGCAGGTGAGATAACTTAAATAGAATCCACTCGAGCAGAATTAAGCAGTTTAAGAGCATGTAGACGTGCCACATACTCATTTCACTCTCTGAATTTTCTGCACCTAAAATTGTCAGCTGCCAGTGGAATACTTTCAAGTCCAGGACTTGCTAAAATTGGATTGAGGACCTAATAAAATATCTTATAAGTTTAAAGCCTGCAAACCTACCAGTATGCATATAAACAGTTTTCAAATCTCCTGCGACCTTTTGTTTACCAGAGCATGCAGTGTCATTTAATTGACATTTAAGCCTTTTGCTCATTAAATTTTAAACATTGCTACTTTTGTTTGTAAATCTTATGTAATGATGTTTTTGCTTATTGTTAATGCAGAAATAGAGTTCTATGCACAAGCTGTGTGTAACAACAAATTAACTGAAAAATCAAAGGTAGTCATAACCTTACCCAGCTTCTCTCAATTTAATATAAATTATGTTTTAAAAACTATCTTTAAAAATGTTTTTTCTCAGCCTAATGGAGCAGAATAGCCTGCAATTAATTTAATTAATCTTTTATCAAACCTATTCCACATTTTAAAAAGGCAAAATAAACCAATTATTTGTTCTAAATTGGGGAAAGTGTTCTGTTCTGAAACAGACTACGGGTAAAAAAAACATGGAAGTCAGAATATTGTTGGTTTTGGCTTAGCTTAAAGTTGGAGCAAAGTACAAGTTGAAAAAAAGCATTTTTGACACAAGGTGATTTTAGCAGCAGGGTGCTAGCTAGTTTTCCTCTGAGACTTCTCATATCTGAAGGGGATGGCTGGACTGGAGCAGGTGTCAAGATGTCAGTGCTTTGAAATGCTGCGGGGGCTAACCAATGGAAGATTAGCCTCTAACTAATCTGTCTCATATTAGTCACACAAATTTACAGGATTCACACATTGGATTAATGGGATATATAATTTGGTATATTATATGGTAAATTGATGAAGCAAGATCATTTGTGAATAAATAAATTATTATGCACTAATTTAACTCCTTTTAATCATAACAGAATTTCATAACCTTGTAATTAATTTCATAATGTATTATTACATTTGCACTCCATATAGGCAAACAGATATTTAAGTGGTGGTTTTTGCTGCCACTTACTTTTAAAAGACAATAAAATTAAAATGGCTTTTTACCTCAGATGTCCTTCAGCCCAGTTGTACCATAAACAACCAAAAATTTCCCATCTGTACTGAAGCATCAAAATTAAACCTCTTAAAAAGTTATTTGGCCATCAGACGTACTACCCATCTGATTCAGCCATCCAGACAACAGATAACATGGCCATAAAATCTAACAGAATCTTAGTACGGGAAAGTCGCATTCCAATAGCTCTTAATACCGTGATAAGAGCAAGACCATCTGCCTGACACAGCTGGAGCCAGTGCTCTTGTGATCAAAGTGCTGGTGGAAGCTGTAGTAGTTAATCTCACAGTCCGGTGCCGACAGCAACCACCAATCTGTCTCCATCCTTCAACGGAGGCAAACAAAATGAGTCACAGAGACATGAAACACAATCAACTCCATTTTCTGTGTCAGACTTTGATATGTCCTACTGTGAGTATCACGTCTTACACTGTAACAGCAATATCAAAAGCTGTCATGTGCAAAGGTTAACATTTCTAGCCTAAACAAAATGGAAACCAACTGCAAAACTCTGCAACAGACATAGCAGTGGTTGAACTAGATTTGAAGAACATGTTAATATTGGTTGCCAGGGAGTTTCTATGTGGTTGCTAAAGTGTTCTGGGCGGTCACTAGGATGTTGCTAAGGTGTTGTGGGTGATTGCTTAGGCTTTGCTATAAAGTTGTTAAGATCTTACAAATGTTCTTAATGTGTTCTTATGCAGTTGCTAGGGAGATTGCTTGTAAGTTGTAGGTAAAAATCTTAAATACAGTCAGAAATAATAGCACACCTCTTCTAAACAAGCCACACAAGTTCAGTTATCATTTGTGTATAACACATTTGTGTAATTCACAGATGATAAAGGATGACATGAGAAGACAAATTTAAATATTGAAGACAAATTAAACATGAGGGGACATTTAA
Source organism: Ambastaia sidthimunki (assembly GCA_036877625.1). Lineage (NCBI taxonomy): Eukaryota > Metazoa > Chordata > Actinopteri > Cypriniformes > Botiidae > Ambastaia > Ambastaia sidthimunki. The sequence continues at coordinate 11,338 of JAZGTK010004994.1, forward strand.
AAAAATGATCGGTTAGGTACTTGCTCAATAACTGCTTTTTGTTTTTCTTTTTAACCTAAAAAGTGATTTAAAGGTTTAAAGAGTAAGAAAATATCACCAAATAAACTCTTAAACCACGTGTTATTTAGTTTAAAAGTTAAACTTGAATACTTGAAGTACTTTTTTGTCTTGTTTTGAAATTGTAATATAACATTCAAAGCTTGTGACACATGGGCATGCTGGGTAAATGCTGCAACTGTGGACTCTGAAGTGTATAATTACCCATTGATCATGACCTTTTAACAGAACATGTCTAATTGAGGGTCCTAATTACCACAACACTTTAAAAGTTAGTTGATGCCCTTTTGTTTAAAGAGCATGGCAGTTTGCATTGAGTTTTAATATTTACAGCCAGTCTTTGTTCAGCGAGTTGTGATGTATCACTGACAAAGTCACACTGTCTATAAAGGCACCAGTTACATCCTAAATGATGTTCTGTAAGCTATGCGCTCATAATATGCACTGTATTAAGCATCTGCCATTTTACAGGGTGGTGATGCTGGTCTTTGTAGTAGAAAGAACTGAATCGCTGGATTTAGTCAGGTTTATGTAATTCAATCTAAATAACCTGATCATGTAATGATTATACATCAGTTCTCTGCATTCACCCTTCAATGTCGCAGCCTCAGCACCCAAAAGCTCCTGCTGACCCACAGAAAATCTATGTCTGTAACCCGTTTACACCAAAGGATATGAGTCTCTAAAGCAGGTTCTGCTCTGCCTCCTTTGGTACAGGCGGTTCTGAGTCCCAACAAGGTTAATTGAAAGGTTATTGACCACCTAAATGTGCTCACTCTTAATGGACACAAACTCCTTGTGTATCCTACAGTATATAATGTGTATCCCATACATACTTTATACAGTAATTGGTTGTAATAAATATTTATTACATTTATAAACACTGATTTACTATAACAACACATATACCTAATTTAACATTAAAGCTTTTAAAGCGTTTAAGCTTTTAAAGCTTTTACAATAGAACAAAGACATTTTTATGTTACATTTCAGCAGAATTTGTCATAAAACATGATTTAAAATAATCACATTAGCAATTTTTTCAATGTAATGAAAATATTTTCATTACTTTTATTTATTGACAGCTTTAATAAATAAGATATCTGAATCGATGATTCTTGACCAGACAAAATGCAAACTTAATGGTAATTAGTAACAGTGAAACAGTTTCAAAAGCAAGGATGAATTTCTAGTACTATTTACCAATAAGCATCTGTCCACCAAAGCTCAGTGATCCATATCCTCAAAACAGAAGCATAAAAGCCCTACAAAGTTAGACAAACTCAACAGAACATGCTCTACTGAAGAACATAGCAATTATGAAACAACCTCAGGTCAATAGCTAAGACCATTTTTACTCCACAGAGAGCTGACAGTCAAGTGAGAATGACAGAAACATCCAGGAGGAACCAGCGCTGAGCCCTTGTCTCATACAGAACTCCATTCAAAGCAGGGAGGGTCAATGGACTGAATCAAGTGCTTGGAGTGGCTTCATTTCCCATTGTTCAGCTTCAAAAACTGATACATTGGATAAGCCAAGCCTGGCCTGAAGGATGGCCCTCGTGCCTCAAAGTTAAGAGACAGCAAAGGTCAATGTGTCCACTGAAGTGAGGAGACTGCTTTTGCCGGCCATCAAGGGTAAAATCCCTTTTTATCAGCAGAGCCTGTATGGATTGTGCATGTCTCTCCTTACCATCACTTGTAGAATGAAGAATTGCATATGAACAGAAATCTACTGAGTTTACATTGGGTCTTGTTCACTATTAATTGGGCGAGTGTTTCAATTTACGTGCGCAGAAAAGTTTCCTCCACCAAATTTCTTCCACAACAGGTGCATACAAGCAAAGTTTGTTCTTACCCCAATTCTAATGCTGTATGGATTCTAATGTTGATTAATCCAGTTTAGGGGGAGCGCATACCTGCAGTTAATAATTAGCATTGTACTTGTCCAAGTTATTTCAGTTATAAGAGCCTTCCTATAAGAGCCTGTTAAGCCATTCACCACACTGTATACTTCTGTATACTACTGTATCACACTAAGCATGCTAAAACCATATCCTTCTAAAGATGAGCCATTGCATAAGAGCACATGCAGCAAGAGCTTACATTAAAGCTACATGTGACATTCTCAAAACCCGCACGATCACTTTTCATAGGCCTGACAGGCTGTATTTTATGCAGAAATAATTAAAATGCATATAATCAGTTTTGGATTACACTTTATATTACACATGTAACTTGTCAAAAAGTGTTACCCGTTTTGGTTACTCTAAAATAAGGCTTAGTGCAAGGAAACTTTAATATTCAACCTTATTTATTTTTATGTATGAAATATCCCTCCTATGTTGATATAAATTTCTACCAATTGAAAACTGCAAGGCTGTGAACTAACTCTTTGAAAGCCTTCATAAATTATAGAGGAAGGCCATATATATATCTAAAGATGTTCAAAGCAAAGTTATGATCTATATTTAAAAAGTGACACACCATATAAGCCCCATGTAATCAATAATGGATGTCAGTCCACACAACGGCTATATAAACACATGAATAAAGCAGGTTTTCTTATTCAAAGAAATCAGATTAATGGTTGTATTTAACAAGCCACTCACAGTAATGTTTTTGGCAGCAAACCAGCTACTGTTGTAAAACATGTAAGCCCTTAAATACCACATATCCAAAGACAACGGCTCTACAATAGTCTAGCCAATCAAATCTTAATCATAGCTTCTTGTTCTTCTTTTATTGGCTGCATTGTGCTCTCTGAAAATGACTGATTAAAAATAGATGAGGCAAATGAACTGCTTGAGCAAACAGCTGCTCATTTAGTATTAACTAGCTATTGCTCTGCAGAACTGTATGTTCAGCACTGTTTCTGGGTTGTCTGTGAAATAATCATTTATTACCTACACCAATCTTTCATTGTGGTATAATGTCTGTAGATAAACCCGCCCTAAATGGCACCATTAAAATGCCGCTATAAACGCCCCTAAAACAAATGGCAGTTAAATGCTTTACATGTCAATCACGTATCTTGGCCAAAACAGGCTGTAATGTGGACAAGACTTAAGCTACATCATACAAACACAACCATAAAGGAAATATTTGACATAAATATGTGATCTAAAATTCTTTATTTGTCATCTGTATTTGTATGTTTTTTTTGTTAAGGTAAACCTTATCTAAATCTTTCTTTTGTTTTTATAATCCTTAAAAATTAGCAGATTTTTTTCTGCTCTCTTTTAATGATCAATGTTTCAGACAGGTGTAGCTTATTTATTTTTATATTATTTTATTTTATTTTATTAAATATATTATTTATATTTTCTCCAATTCCAACAAATCATACATCATTTTAGGATTTACCTGAAAATTGTGACTCATTTTGCCAGCATGGGTCACATATGTACAAATATCTTAAGTGGAAACCATCTTTTTCTTTATGCTATTTCACCTTTTGTCTCAAGTGGTTTAAGCTTAAGTGGTTTGAAGTCCTTTTTGATGGAAGCACAAAACAAGTTATGAGCTGAGTCTCTGACGCCCTTGACTTGATGATAAATAAAGCTGCAAAACACTCTGCGTTGCTGTGCAAACATCAAGGATGTGGCTCTAGACCTCCCTTATATCTCACCATCACGGCCACATGACAGTATCTTATTTGAATACAGGCATTTATGACACACTGAGGCAGTGATTTATGTTCTGGTGTGCAGCATGGCTGGGCTTGTCTTTAACTGTCTGAGATCAGATCTGAAAAGGGCACCTCAGCCCCTAATGTAAGCGTTAAATCTTTAAAGAGGGGTGGGTGTAAATGGATGGGGATGGAAGGACAAAAAAGCTGAACCATCGAAAACAGGATTTGCCTGTAAATATAAACAGTTTAGCAGGAAATGTATGCACTGCCCTGAACACATCACTGTTGCAAAGCAGAAAGCTCTGTTAGAGTATTAGACTACACAATCTCATGGCAATTCACCAATATTTTACATTTTAGGCTAATTCGTATAAATTTGTACCAACACATTTGAATGTTTTCACACGATCTGCTTTTTTCCCCCAGTAATTGATAGAGTTTGGGGTGGGTTTATGTGTGGACCTTCATGCTTGCTCTTTATTATATCATACAAATTACATCATACGAAATCACCACCTTAATAAATAGTTGTAAGAGATATTGTAATAATATTTGATAGTTTTTATGGATTATGGACAATGATCTAAACATTATATATTATCAGTTTCAATTGGGACATTCAGCAAACTTATTAAGGGATTTAAACTGATGCATTCAACAATAATACACAAAAATGAACGCAATGTGTGTTGTGTAGTGGCAGAAATCACTTGAAGAAATCCATTTGAAGAAATTGTTACATACTTCACCTCACAGATCTTGAACTCTATGATGTTTTAAAGCAAGTGCTGCTTGCTTCAAGTTCCTCCAATGCGTTTCTATGAGGTTAGACCTCAGCTTTGATGTTGCAATTTTGTAACACTCCATTTCATCTTTTGAGTCTTTTAATGGATTATGGAATCACTGTCTAGTTGCAAAGTCCCCTCAGCTTTTTGACAGATTTTTCTCAAGTACTCATATACTTTGTGGAACTCACTGTTGACTGTTTCTTTGGGAATAAGCTCTGCCATTGTCTGCTGTCAAGGTAACTTTTTTTTTATTTTGGGGCCACATAGATACAATTTATTTTTGCATTTTTTTTTACTGAAAGCTTTTAAACGCCTTTGGTCACCCTAGACTGTATCTGTTATGATATCTGTAACTATAAATTTCTTTAAAGTCTTATTCATGATCATTTGTGTGCATAAATTTGGCCACAATTCTCAACACATTTGTTAAGACTCATAATATTGGTTAAATATTTAAAGAAGGCCACATGCAATTTACATATTTGTACATCCACTCAGACTTTGTGCAATAAAGTGTGGTGTGGGTAAATTTCCAGGTGGTTTGATTTTTTTCTCAGGTTGTAAATAATATTTTAGACAGTGGTAAGTTTGACTGCAAATAGCTTGGAAATTGCTTTAAGACCTAAAGCCATTTTTTTGGGGGGCGTAGGCGAGCTCTTTTGATCCCAACATAATGTAGACAAACAACTCAATTCCTATGACTAATTCAGACCACATGTTTCTGATGCTCAGAGATCTTTAAACAATGCCATTTGTTACAATACTGTAGATATGTCCATAACGTGTTGATTAGATGTTAACACAAAACTTTCCAGTCACAAAGGAAGTACATTGCAAACACAACATTACTAATCAGAGCTACATTTTCAGCAATGCAGACAGTATGTTTAGGTCAAGTTTTAGAAACCAGAACCAGAAGTTTTGCCATTTTATTCACTGTGAGAAACTGTCAATCAAAGTACAGAACATAGACTTTGTAGAACACGGACAGGAGAAAACATAAAAATTCTGGACCAACTTTTCTCTGTCAGTCTTGGCTTAGGTTGACTGATGAGTTTGCTATCTCACATGGAGACAGTGCAAGCACTCCATTACCAGTCCACAATTTTACACTGCAGCAAACTCCTACATTATCTTCAGACCGCAATGCAAAGCCATGCAGTCAATTCCCCCAAATGAATACAACTGCAGGTATGATGTCATTCAGAGATAAAAGGAAGACAACAGGATGTTCAATTTGGTACAAATCTTGTGCTTGTTACGAACAAAGAGAAACACGCAGCATTATAATTGAAGGCCTCCAACTGCTTAAAGGCTCTCAGTGAGATTCTTCAGTAAATCTCAAAGCCCAGTGCTTTTAAAGAGATAGTTCACCAACAAAAATCCATTTTGTATCAGTTATTTATCCTCATGTAGCTCCAGTTTTTTGGTGGAACTCAAGCTTGGTGTGTCAACACTGCCCACTTTCATACAAGAAAAATAGATGGGTGCCAGCGGCTGTCAAGCCCGACACAAAGTATCATACAATTAGTGTCTTGTGTGTGATATATATTTTTACATCACACGTCTTATATTAGGTCATATATTAGACTAAAATAAATTTGAAATATATCTTGCAGTCATGGTCACCATTCACTTTCACTGTATAGAAAAGAGCATCTAGGACATTCTACTATAAATAGTCTACCAGTTGAGCAGTGCTCCTGTAGCTCAACTGGTAGCGCTTTGTGTTAGCAGCGCAAAGGTTGTGGGTTTGATCCCAGGGAACACAAGTGCTAATAAAAATGTATACCTTGAATATACTGTCTGTCATCTATGGCTGAACTATTACTTGACGTTTGGTCATCATACATGATAGGGTTTATCTAACACTAATCTGTTTATTGTCATATTTTTGTGCAGGGCAGTGGAACAGCAGTGTGGAAATATGGATTAACTATGGTATCTTAAAAGCGAATCCCTAAACTGCTGCTGATAGGCTGACTGAACTGAAGGCTTAGTTTCATTTAACACATTTTCAGGCAAGCCTATATCTCTGACAGTGTGTATCAGCACAGTTTTCAAATTACAGCTGGGTGAAGATCTACAAATGCTGAATGCTGACAGTTATAAAGGCTATAGCATTAATGCAATCTCTTTGGTAAATTTCTATTGTATTCTATTGTATTTTCAGATACTAACAAAGCAGACTTTAAGGTCTTAGCTTTAAAATTTGCTTTAATTCACTCAAGCTACAAATTTTGTGTGTTATGGGCTGGTGTTATCTCATTACCTAGGTGTTAGCTTTTCATCTACAAGCAAACACAGTGTTAATGAATAAAGCTTGACAGATGGCGGGCTTTACTTCAAGGCAATGTCAGTTTTTCTTGGGTCAAACCAATGAGGCCAGTCATGAGAGAACACTACACAGCCCATAATGAGATCTGTGAAGGTAATATATGGTAATTGTGGATGCAGGCATGCTTGAGTGAATGTTAGAGGTAATAAAATAGCAGAGGTGGTAAACAAATTTCTGTCTTTAGATGATGAATTAAACCGAGACAGTTTGCAAATAAAAGTAATTGTACTTACATGAAATAAATTGGATAACCTCCTTCAAAATACCAGCAATACTTCTTTGCATCTATGCACTGCAATAAAGAAGAAAATACATCATTGAAAATGAAGTCAAAACAACATATTATTTACACTGATTACTAATGATTATTTTTATGAACTACATATCTTCTTGTTTTTTTGCATCATGAGATACACAGAAAAAATTAACAATACTATAATTAATAATAATTTAATACTTTGTTCCAGCACACAATTCAAAAAGAAAGCACATGCTGTACACTGTAAATTCTTTGAGGTCAAGCCATTTGAGGTTAGAATTCCTAAGAACAGCTATAAGAACTCGCTCTGGTTTCTGAGGTCATCGATCCAAGAGGAATTAGCAAACAGGATGAAGGAAATGAACTGCAGATAAAAGAAGCTGAGCTGATTGCTCGCTCATGTTCTAACAGCATTAAAGGTCTGCAGAGGTCATGTTGAGTCTTAAGTTTTATCCAAATAAATAACGACCTCCAGCAGGAAATGGAATTCTCATGTTTTGGTGAACATTAGGAAGCACAAAGAATGAAATTAACATAACATGGAACAAAACAGAAAAAGGCCTCCGTACAGCAGAAGGACCCATGCAGGCTGCACAGCCTCAACACAGGATGATGAAACCTGCCTGAAAGGCATCATTTCAATGTCTTGCGTCCCAAAAAGTATTTTTGGTTTTGTGTTTGTTTGTTTTTTTGTTATGCTATGTGCTATGTTACCCACTAAAAGTTGAATATCTTAGTGGTTCACGTTATTTAGTCATGAACTATTTAATTAGTATGCTATTGCTAGTTTCAGCAACCCTAAATATTAATCCAATGCAATAACCGTAACCCTAAACCTTAAGTCTGTATGGTTTCATAAAGAACCTTGCACAAAAAGGTTCTACTTTGCCTGAAAGGTTCTTTGGGAAAGCAAAAATGATTCTTGATTTTTCTATGACATCATACACACACACACACACACATATACAAAGCTACAAAGTGTACCTGTTATAAGACAGAGTGACAGACAGCGTAGACATCAATTGACAACTTCATGTCTTTTCATAATTAGCAAGGCTGTGTCCTGAAATCACAGCTCGCTTTGCGAATTGGCCATTACCACCAATGCTTTCAGTTCTCTCTAGTTCAGCTTGAGCTTTGTTTGGCAGCATTTGCTGAAACTTGCATCTTTAGATGTGGTTTTCTGCATCTAACTGGATAAATAGTTGGGTATAAACAGCCCATCTCCCTGCCCATGCTTCCAGGAGGGGCGAACATTCTTCTACATCCCATTACACTGTGGCTCATTCATCCATTATGACAGAGTGCAGCACAGCCTGTCAGTTCGATAATCAATACACCTCACCCAACATCCCTCAGCCGCTGTCAAACGCCTGCCATTAGACAGCTGATGAAGGGGCTTCACTGAAGAATGCCTTTTGACCTGAGCCAGGCCATTAAAAAGGTGTTTGTCTGCCAGACAGGAAGTTGCTGTATATTCTTCCAGCATCCAGTCAGACGGATGACAGTGGAATAAAGGGAAACAGTGAAAGGCAGATTGATGGAACTTTCTAAAAAGCAGTTCGAGAGGGAACTACTAAAAAACTAAAAAAAACTAAAAAAAGTTAACAAACATCAAGATGACCAAGGTAATTTGGTGTCAGTGGAGTTTGTGTTTAAAGAAAAAATTTGCTCCAAAAATAAAAATACTGTCTGTATTTATTCATCCTTAGGTCATTCCAAACCTTGGATTCTACAGAACACAAAAGGCACATTTCTGAAGAAATAGTCAAGGTCCAAAATGACAAAAAGCACCATAAAGTATCATAAAAGTGGTTGGTTTGATGCACTATATTTCAAGTATTTGGAAGTATATAAAGTATTATGTGAAAAGTATTCCTTTAAGCATTAGTCACACAGATGAGTAACACTTTCAACAAGAAAGTCAAAGTTTACAGACTGTTTACAGTGCTGATCTGAACACTGCTATCCGTGTGTTTGCCAAGCATTCCGGACTGTCATGCATATGTATTAGACAATCAAACCGTGCTGCCTACATGTCTAACATTTTGAATTTGCATGACGAATGCTATTTGATACCCTGGGAACAGCAAACACAGCAATCGTACTGTTCTCTTACCACCTACTAGGGTTCAAAAAGGGGCTAAATGTTTGCATGATTTCTAAACTGTTACTTAAATCAATAATCATGCATTTATAAGAGCAGGTTTTGGTTTTTGAAGAAGCAGCATAAGGTTACACCAGCAAATCCAAGTTCTGAATACCTGCTGTGTCGAACAGTTTGTGCAGTACCAGGAATTTTCTATCCTGCTAAGCACTCTGTTGGTGTTATTAGTTTACTACTGACATGCTCTCTGTGTTGCCTCAGGCAGTAATGCGTGCTGCTGAAGATCACGTTTTAGAAAAGCAATGAAATACAGTCTGAAATTGTTATGCAGACTCTGACTGCTAGCATAAAGTCACACTGTTACACTTACACAGACAGGAAAAACACAAGATTGATATGCAAGTAGAATTATCCAGAACATTATGTTATCCAAACATTTCATCATCACCTGAATTGAGGAAGAGGAGAATCAGCGAGATTTAAGTTTGGGAGAAAGGTCAGAGCAAAGCAATTACCCTGTCACACCAGTCAAGACCTTTAATTTGTACTGGCTAATTTACCACTTAGGTCATACCAGGGTGTTGCAATCGTTTTTTTCAAAACTAATATTGATCTGACTTATGTACTGCTGACAAACATGCGGTGGAAGCCTGTAAATAATATTACAGTGGAGGATGGGCGACTTTTTGACAGGTTTTGTGAGATTCACCTGCACAATGATATTTAAACATATTAGAAAGATTGAAAAACAACATTTACGGTTTTTATTTTGGGTAATACTGTGATGACACAGGGCTTTTAACTACTACTGTATGCATCAAAACAGTCTCAGCTAACATTTCTGTTCCAAAAGATCCAGAAGGTCACAATTTAGGGTGTCAACAAGCAATGACTAAGAAGCTTTTTGTTTTGTTGCATCGCTGCATAGTGATGCTAGCTTCAGGCCTGAATTCAATCAAATGATCAAATGTCTCTCTAGGGAAAACTGTTGGGAAGAAACAGAATAATTTTCTCAATCTGTTGTTTGTTGAATGAGTATGAATGCTCAGGGCTGGAGCCATGCATTCTGGGTAGAGACACAATGTTACTACCAGCAAAGGGAATAATGCCAGGCTCTTCATTATGCAACTGTGCTCTGGACCTAAATGAAGGCATAATACATGCAAGGAATTGCGAAAGCTCTAATTGTTTCTGTTTCTTTTGTGGTCACATGATCTTTGCTTGCTACTTTGCATCTTGGGAAACAGCTATAACATTTGGTACAAGAAGCCTTGCCGGACATGGTTGCTGGTTTAGAAGATAAAAGCATGTAGGTTTGTGTGTTATGTCTCCATCAACTTCCCACTCTTTCTTCAAAAAAAAATCCTATATTTTAAAACATAAAATGGAAATAATTGAAACATTTTCAAAACATTTTTGTGCTTTTTGTATTAAGACACTGCTGTGAAATTATTTGAGTGAGATTTTTCCCCCACACTGGCTTATTATTGCAGTATAAACCTATATTACTGATAAATGTAACATATAACTGGTATATGTATAAATGTACTGGTATAAAGCATAATGGTTGGTTGCTTTACATGCTGGTAGAGAATAGGACCTGTGTTTAAATATGGGCATGAAATCATACCAGCAGTTTTGTATATAGCCTACTTTAAACAGTGATATTCACAGCAGCATGGCTTTCATTGGAAAATAATACTGAATATATTTATCTAGGCAAACAAGGGAGCAATTTTCTATTGGAGGGCTGAACTTACTTATCAAAGAAAAATACACTGACAATAAGATGAAGCACAGTTATGATTATGACACATTATGAACATGTCAAAAAATTTAGGATCTTTATGGCTATCGATCGACTGAACAGACAGACGGTTGTCAAACAAAACAACAATCTGAGACACAAACAAACGGTGCTTTTAAACAAACATAGCCAGTTCTTTTATTGATTGAATGTTAATGGTTGTTTACTGAGCACGTGTTCCAATAGCTCCCTGCAGCCCTTCTTTGTTACGATCAGTGGTCTCACAACACACATCAATCCAAAGGCAAACACTGATGGTGGAGCATTCACGATCTACACCATACTTTACGCCCTTAACACGAGCTCCCATTCAACACTGGCTGCTGTTCAACAAACAACAGCAAAAGAGAGTTAGCAAGGGCTAATCTGAGTGGACAGAGCTGGTGTTAAGTGAGCATTAACCAGGAGCATTAGGCTAATATCTTTGTCTTTGGTAAATATAGATTCACAGGGCCAAGTGAGCAAATCCCTGTATCAGTGCTACAAGGCATCCACAACGCTAAATCAAACTACCTGCTGTTTTCCGTCAACTTCGAACTGATCCTGCAATCTATAGTAAATGTCTTTTCTCAAAGTCACAGAAAGAAGTGATGGGAATCAATATGGTCAGAGCATTTCTCTGAAAAGTCAAAGCCACAAAAAACACAGAAGCTTGATTCTCTAGAGTAATTAATGCAGACAGTTACAACAATATAAAATGATAATTATAATTAGATGGATAAAATCTACAACTGTACAGATGGGAATAAAGGTCATAAAAGTTGCATATGTAATAGTTAAAACAATTGGAAAAATGCTGTTTTAAATAGAAAGTATAGCATGTCAGACTGCGGGACATGTCAACCAAAAGTATATCATGTCAACCCACAATCACTTTCAATAGTTATAGAAAACAAACGTCATATTAAGCCAAAACATGCTTGGTTACACAACATGGTTAATAG